>JAOVVO010000926.1:0-26258 GCA_028564675.1 Onchocerca lupi | reverse complement strand
GCAATAATAATAATAATAATAATAATAATAATAATAATAATAATTATTATTATTATTATTATAATTATAATAATAAATAATGATAATAATGATAATAATAATAAATAATAATGATAATAATAGTAATAATAAATAATAATAGAGTAAGCAAAATAAACCAGTTCTATTGGAATTTCAATTATTTCATTTTCTATTCTCTTATATCAATGATGACATAATATATTTGCTTACATTATTATGAATGTTTCATTTTCCTAACAAATATTTGTTTCTCAACATTTTTTTTTTGATGATATTTTAAAAAAAATTTCTTCCTTTCTAATTCATTTATTTTGTTAATCTGCCGAAATATTATTATTCTTAAAGTTTTTATCACTTTTTTAATTCTTAATTTTTCAGGAGAAAAAAATCATAATTCTTAATAGTGCAATTTTTAAAATTGTAAATTTTATAAATTTGAATTGATAAAGAAAGGATAATTCCTTTTTATTCTTCAATAAATAAGTTTCTTTTTGTTTTTATGACACATATTGGAATGTAATTATATTTTACAATTTGATTATGCATGTTTTTTCTTTCTTTTTTTTTTGAATTTTATATTATTCGTCCGAAATTAACAATTTCTTTTGAAACTTTAAAAGTTTGGATATTGAAATTTTTTGTTTTTTGTTTTTTAGAATCTGAAATTTTTGATATTTTTAGTACAAATTAGAAAAAAAAAAAGAAAAAAAGAAAAATAAAAAGCAGATAAGTTATTATGTTATTTGCTATTTTTTTCTGTTTGAATAAATGAGGTAGAAGAAATTGAAAATCATTTATAGATTTAGCTAATTCATTATCCATGTAAAAATGCAGTCATCTTATTTTCTTTCCTCCTTTTTTCCCCCTCTCTCTTTCCTCTCTCTCTCTCTCCACCTCTCTCTTTTTGTTGAAAGTTAAATTTTTCAACAATTTTATATTTAGAAATAAATTCGTTGAGAAAAATTTCTTGTTGCAGAAAATTTTATGTTTCAACTTTTATTTTTTGGCATTAATTGATTGTTAGAAAACTGAGAAAGAAAAAGAAAAAGAAAATCTAAGCTGTCAATTGAAAATGAAAATATTTAATTGATATAATTGATAATATTTAATTTTTGTTGATAAGCAAATTCTTTTTTTTTTTTTTTTTACACCAATTGATTAATGATTTCCTGTTATTACATCATCAATGAATTAATAATTTCATATTGGTGAATAAATAAATGTGTAAGATGAAATAATAAATGATTTATTAATTTGCAGTTATAAGTCATTATTGTTTGATAATTTAGCGATAATTTTTTAACAATAACTAAATAATACTTCTATTAAATGATTAAAATATCAAATAATAAAAATAAAAAAAAAAAGGTATCGAATTGTTCAAAATAATAATTTTGAATATTATGCGTCCAAAAACTGATTCAATCATGAATATAATAAAACAGATATAAATCAATTTTTTTATAGGATGAATTAAAAGATGGTCAAATTGGCTAAATTTGATATTGAATTCAGTAATGCTGAAAGTGCCTATTTCGCTGGTCAAGAAGTATCCGGAAAGGTAGTATTAACCGGTTATTTTTTTTTATGATCTAATTTTAATTAATTCATTTAATATATCATTTTAAATTTATTGGCTGATCAAATCTGATTGTAAAATATTCGTCGATTTAGCTAATGAAAAAATGTAGAAAATGATAAAGAAAACTCAGCCAGCATCATTGTATATTTATAAAATTAATTTTAAAACAGAAGTAAGATTTAAAAATAAAGAAAATGGAAAAGAAATTATTTTACGTGAATGTCTTCTTGTGATTATTCAAATTAAAACAAAAGCAATTGCTCTTTTGAAATAAATTTTAAATCATTTTATTTGGATCCTTAAACGTACCTTTATCAATTGGAAGAAGAAAAATGATGATCAATATAATTTTTTCGATAAAAAATTCAATTGGAAGAAGAAAAATGATGATCAATATAATTTTTTCGATAAAAAATTATACGTTTTTAATTTTTAATTCTTTTTTCCTGTAAAAAAATTCTTTTAAAAATCGGAAAACTTTTAAATTTGTTCATTTCTTGCAAAAAGTAGACGAAATAATTAAAAGAATGATAAACGAAATGAATTTAATAGATCATAAATGAATATAGATAAATCATAAATTGAAACAAAGTAATTGTATGACATTTTACATCATATCAAATCATATCATAAGGAAAAATTGAATTTTTTCAAATTGATCAAAAAGAATTGATTTTGGATGGAATACAAATCTCAATACATTCCTTATCAATTCATTAAGTATATTTTTTAAATTATACTGATCAAATTCAAAAAGTTGTAATAGTAAACATTTTTTTTTACGACGAAAACAACTTTAGAAAAGTAGCAGCTTCATCAGTAAATTGCTGAAATGACTGTTGTTTTTTCTTACGAAATCATATTAGAAATTTTTAATTAAATTTTTGATTCCATATAAACAATCAGTTTCAATTTGTTTTCTTCCTGCTTCATATTTCAGGCTAATAAAATAAGCAAAAATTAATAAATTGTTAGCAAAAAAGAATATAAAAGAAAAGGATGAACATTTGATAACGCTTTTTAAAATATCATAATAAACTTCAGAGATCAAAAAATCAATATTTATTAATTTCATACGGAAATTATCAAATTTTTTAGAAATTGATTTCTAAAAATTTGGATTTAATTATTTATTAAAAATTTGATAAATTTGGAAATTTCTTTTTTTTCTGGAAGATATGAGACAATTTTACCATACATTTTAATATAAATTGATAAAATTCTTTTGCCTATTATCAATGAAATAAAAATATGATTATTATAGGTTGTGATTGAAAATGATGAACCAAAAAAAATAAATGAAATATTATTGGAACTTAAAGGACGAGCTAAAACATACTGGACAAAACATTCAGGTATTAAAAAATCAACCAAAATTTTACATCTTTCTTTTTTTTTTTATTTATCGATTAGAAATATTTTCTTACACATGAATTTTATGAAACTTTATGATAAAAACGATTAATTATCATTTTCGATTTATTACTTTAATCCGTGGTAAATGAAAAGTAAATCAGGTGAAATTTTGCTCTTACTAATATTAAAAACAATGATGATGTTAGAAGTACAAAAATTTTCAAAATTTTAATTTTTAATGCATTTATTACTTTACCAAAAGATTTAGCATTCATTTTCTCTTGAAATTTTTTAAATTTAAACAATTTTTCCAATTTTTTTTTTCTTTTCAGGCAAATCAAGAGTGCATTGTAGTCAAGCGGAACCATATTTTTGCGAACAATTTAATACTTGCTATACTCATCAATTTACTCAAACCACTTCTGATAATAAAAAAGTCATTATTATTTTTATTTCAGGATATTTCTTACTGATATCATTCGTTATTTGTGAAAAACTATAAAAAAATTTCACATTTTTAATCAATTTTCTTAGGCTATCGAAACTATTCAATGAATTCATTTCTATCCTTTGCTCTCTCATCCATCTATTCATACATCCATTTTAAGTTATTTTAAAAATATAATTAATTTTGTTTGATTAGCGACAATGTGTTAGCCGCAATCTAAGTAATAATTCATAAATTCAAACTTGTTGATGTAGCAAATTGCTATATCGATTTTTTCTTTTTTTTTTTTTTTTTTTTTTTGATAATATTTGTGAACTTATGCAAAATATCTTTTTATCCAAGAATAAAAAAAAAAAAAAAAAAAAGATATGAAAAACAAAATTTGATGCAATTTCTTGTTTTGTTTCTATTTTCGGATTTAATCAATATTTTCAGGAGCGAATTTTACCACCTGGAAGGCATGAAATACCATTTTCGTTTACTTTATCAAAAACTTTACCAACATCGTTTGAAGGAGAATTTGGTTTCATACGATATACATGTAAAGCAATTTGTGAACGTCCCTGGGATGTTGATCTTGTATCGAAACGAGCATTTACTGTTATCGGTATTGAGGATATTAATGAAGATCCTGAGGTTTAATTATTAGCAATAAATAATAAAAATTTTTTATTTTTTATTCAAAATTAATAAATTACAATAATTTTTCTTTCCCATTGATCTAAATTGATTCAGTAAATTATTGTGAATTTCGTTTCATTTTTCAAAATGAAATTATTTATAAAAGATATTTTACATATTATTCGGGAAATTTGTTTGTTAAACATATTGAAATGAGAATGATCGAATGAAATTATACAATTTAATTTGTGAAAGAATGAAAGAATTAAATAATTAATTGAATGAAAATATTTTCAAATTAATTATAGACAATGGAACCAGCTTGTGAAACCGAATGTATTTCATCGGTGCGAAATTGTTGTCAAAAACGTGGCTCAATAACGGTTAAAATGTCACTTGATCGTACTGGATTTACACCTGGTGAAAAAATTCAAGTGAATGCATTGATAACCAATGATAGTAGTAAAATGATTCGATGTTTAACATTAAAAATGAAACAATATGTTGATTATCGGTAAATTTCCATTTTTCATTTCCTCAATTATAATTCATTAATTCAATGATAAATTTATTATCATTATTTCTTGAAAGTTATCAAAAAAGAAAAAAAGAGTTGTACAATAATTTGTTTATTAATTAATTTAAATCATCGTTCAAAATTGATTGATTCATATTTCATTTGATAATGTTGTTGATTTTAAAAAGCGAAATTATTTCTATTGACAAAAAAATTTTTCAACGATTACATTTTTGTATTAAATAATGATAATATATAGGCTAATTAATTTTTTTTTTTAATTTTTCCTACCTATAAACTAATATTAACTTGTATAATTAATGAAAAAAAAAAAAAAAGAAAATCGATAGTTAATTTAAATTGTATGTTTGTTTAATTTTCGTCAGATTTCATATTTAAATCAAGATGAGCAATGATCAATGATCAAAGTTTATTTAGAGCGAAAACATTTGCTGGAAGTGAAGAAATGAAGCAAGTTAGCAGGATAATTGTAAAAAAAGAAAAGACTGAAATAGCTTCACATTCAACATTTGCATGGACAAATGAAATAATTGATGTACCTCCCGTTCCTCCAAGGTTATCGCGGTGTAAAATTATACAAAATATCTATACGATTGAGTTAGATGTATGTTTTGATTTTGTTTTTCTTTTAGTTTTTATTTTTTTTTTTTTTAGAATTTTTCATTTCAAAATTTAAATTTAAATAATTAATAATCAATCTGACATTTTGCAATTCTCTTTAAATGAACAAAATGACGAAATGTAATGTAAACAAATAATATTTCCCAATGTATCATATTTTTTTTTCTTATTTTTATTTTAGATTAAAATCAAGATAAGTGATGCCATTTGGTCTAAATTATTAAAATTAATAAATAAAACACCAAAATGGTTGAAAAATCTTAACTCAAATAAATGTTTTAATCTTGCAAAAGATTTTTCAATTTTAAAATTTAAATTTTTCTATTCAAATTTTTAGGTTGATGGTAACTCAACAACTGTAATACCAATTCAAATAGGTACAATACCATGTTTAGCAACTTTATTTCAACGAAATTCATATGAAAAACAAGAAAATAATGATGACGGAAATAATCGAGCAAATGGTGATGTTACAGTTAATGAATCCACACCAATACTTCCAAATAATAAACCAAAAATACAGGTCACATAAATTTATCATAATAAATAATGATTTTGATTATTTTTATGTGATAACAGATAATTATTAAATTATTGCAGCAAACTTTTTAATCATGAATAAAATTAAGAATTAATTAATTCTAACTTATAATGACGATTTTCATTACAAGTCTTGGTATTATGCTATAACTGAATGAAAATTTCATTTTTTTGGAAAATTATAATTCTTTTTATAAAATATTAAAATAATAATTATTATTATTTCTTAGTTCTTATGCTTATTTATTTATCGTTTTTTCAAATTAAAATTTCTTTTTATCATCATCGTTGCTTTCGATTGATACTTTATGACATGTAAAATATAAATACATGAGAAATTGAAAAAAAAAAAAAAAAAAAAATTTGTGGAAAAAATTTATTTCTCTCTAGGTTACAATAACAACTGAAAATGGCCAAACATTGGATAATACAAGTGAATCTGATGAATTAAGTCCAGATATGGATATGATGCTATATTCGAAGAAACGTGTACGTATACCAAGTTCTATTTTGAGTGAACTTTATCCGAAACTTCCAAATCCATATTACAAGTAAGTAGTAAAAATGTTCATTTCCTCCATCTTTTCTTTTAATTCTAAACATATTTCCATTTCTTTATGAACTGAAAAAATTGAATTAAATTAAAAAAATATTTGTCCATAATTCATTCTAATTATGTAATTGTATGATTAAGAATTTGAAAATTTATCAAAATTTCATAAATATATGAATAATCAGGAAGAAATTCTTTTTAATACAATAAAAATTGATATAATTGCTGTAGAAATGTTGTAATGTCAAATTTTTAACAAAGTTGCTAATGCTCAAATTATTTACCGTTTGATGAAAGTTGTTTTTGAAGGAAAGCAAAATATACCAATCAATTTACTATCTTTTTTTTTTGCTTGAGAATATATTTATTTTGTTAAATTACTTTGCTAACATTTTTACATTGATAATTTATTTATCCTATCTCTAGCCCTAAGTAATGATTGGAAAATAATTAGAATTATGTAATATGATAGTTTCAGCATGATCGTATCAATTATTGCAAAATTGCAGTAGTTAAATTTACTATCCTAAATTTATATAATAAAATTATTAGGTAAAAAAAAAAGTCAAATTATTAAGAAAAATTGCTCGTAATAAATTATTTCGAATACTATTCATTAATAACATATTAAATTGGTTATTAATGAATAGTATTCGAATATATTGAATATTAGCCATATCTTCATATTTCATTATTTAAAATTCATTCTAATTTCATTATAAAATTTTATTGTTTTTCCAAAAATTATTATTATCCATATTTTTAATTGATAAATCACAAATAATTGCAGGAAATCACTTTTTGGTGAAGTGGACATATCAGAAGATCAAGAAAACGTACAATTTGGTGATACTAAATTTGCTCCTAAATATCCATTTTATGCAGATTGATTAAAATTGTCAGTTTTTTTGTTTTTCATTTTTATAATTTGGTTCCTTTTTTTTTTTTTTTTTGTTTCTTTTAAGCTATTTATCAACATTTTTTGCATAAATTACATTTCTAATCTCATATTATAAAAAAAAAAGATGGAAATTAAATTTTATTTTTACTTTTCCTAATTATATTTTTCGGCCTTTTTTTTCTTCTTCGATATTAAATTTGTAACTTGAATGACAAAAAGAAATGCAAATTAAGAAAATTTATGTTCTGAAGATGAAAAATGAACCAATTCATTCTTTTTATTTCTTTTTCTTCCGAATTTTTTTCTCAAAATTTATGTTATGAGCTTTTATAAAAAAAAAAAAAAAAAAAAGATTTCTATTTATTTTCGTCATTTTCTTTAAAAATATTTCTAATGGAAAATTTTGCCAAATTTAATCAAAGAAAGCAAAAATTTTTTACAAAAAATTGCAAATGAATTTGCCGTTTGCTGGATCATAATGATAAAAATGTTAAGGATAAAAAAAAAAAAATGATGACAATATTGAAATATTTATGCTAAAATCTCGAAATTTCAAAATATAATTTTTCAAAAAATTGCAATTCCACCGGATCATAAATGTTTTTGTTATAAGAAAGAAATATGAGTAATGTACGTATGTGACAATTATCATTTCATATGTTCGTACATTCCGTTTCATTTGTTGATTGCTCTAATATTACGATGATATATAAATGATATAATAAACATCTAATAAATTTTATTACAATTAAACAAGTAAATAATTTATATTATTAATGATAAAATATTACGAGATTTTTCCGGTATTTAATTTTTCCATTCCTGAAATTTTCCTAATTCATAGTCTCGGTAAAATTTTAAAATTAAAAAAAAATTTTCTTGATTTTTCTCGAATTGCTCAATGCATGTATTATTTGCTAAAAATATAATTTTATAAATAGAAAAAAGTTAATTCTTAAGTTTTAAATGTTTTTTTTCTCTTACATTTTATTGATCTTTCATCACAAGAAGAGTAAATTTTGAGCAAATTCCATATGTTCCTAATTTGAACAGCAACAAAACCAGTAATTAACATAATGTGAAAATTTCCCAATTAATACATTCATGGATTTATTAATAAGGTGGAAATGAAATGGATTGCAAATGACCAATATGGAAACAGTTTTCGTTTTAATTTTTTGCTAATTACTTTTTCTGATTTTCTCATCGTATTTGGATTTGAAGATGATTCATTTTCATTTTTTTCTACAAAAAATTCTTACGAAATATAAAAATCACCCAAATTGGTACTGAATGATCCATTTATTTTTTTTCGATACAAAATTTTTTCCATTCGTTTAAATAATTCATTTTAATGAATTTTCAATTCTTTTAAGTTATGAAACAAAAACTTAGCACTACTGCATTATATTAATGGATTTTTCAAAGTAGAAGATAAAAACCATTCAATGTTCGTAATATTCTGTACTTATTAGCTAAAATAAAAACAAACCAAAATATCATATTAATTGAATAAATAAAAAAATGAATAGGAATAATTGTTTGAATTACTTTTATTTTGCAATTGTCTCGTTGATGGTTGGTGACAATTAAAATATTATTAAATAAAATTTAATATTTATGACTTCATTATTTTTTTTTTTAGCAAATTTGAAAAAAATTTGAAGATTTAAACAGCTTAAATATGACATTATGTTAAGCTTTTATTGAGTTCTGCTTAATTTTGTTAAAAAAATTAGATTATGCGAATAATTAAGTAAACAAATCAAGCAAACATAAATCTTCTAATGTTCCAACGAAATGGCTAAAATGCATCTTTTGAGCAAATTACTTTCAAATTTAATCTAATGATCTGATAAGTTTCATAAAAAAACTCAAGCATTACTCACAAAACTTAATTTTCCAGTCAAAAATTAGAGATTTAAAGAAATGAAAAGTGAAGAAAAGAAAAAGGAAGAAATAAATATTTGTAAATGAAATATTTTACTATCTATTTCCACTTTTTTCCATCCTATTTTCTCGAAAAAGTTTAATTCAAAATATACTAAATTCAATTTCCAAAAAGTTTCAAAAAAAAAAAAATAGTTCAAAATTACGTCTTTGATTTCATTTGAATTTTGCAAATATTTTAAATAATAAACTGTTCGTATTTCTCCGATAATAAATTGTATCTATCATTCTTTTTTTTCTTTCTTTTTTTTTTTTTTTTTTTGAAATTCGCATATATTTTGATTGAAAAAAGTTTTTTTTTAATGGATGAAGAAACTTGAAATAATGAAGTTTATTTTAGAAGGGATCTTGTTGCAGGATAAATTTTACACATTGAAGGAAAACTTACATATATCTTCTTTTTTTTTTTTTTTTTTTTTTTTTTTTTTTTTTTGAGCAAATGATGTATAAGTAATGAAAAGAAAAAATAGACAAAAAGCAGTCTCTCAAACTTTTATCACTTGCTTCTTTGAATTTATTATCCTCTGTAGAAATTCGAATCTAACCAGCAGAAAGAAAAGAAAATGCAATTTTTGAAAACTGCTAAAGTAAACATAACAAGAACTGATTTAACAAAATATCGAAATTTCAAAAGAAAGAAACTGAAAAATTTTTTCAAACGAAAAAAGTTTATCAGATTTTTGATTAAAATTAGCAAACTTTCGTTTTTTGTTCAAACTATAACACTATACTGTTAAAGAAAATACGAAAATAACAATCAAACATAAATAAGGTTGCAAATTTTTCAGCATGAAAAAGAAAAAATCTTTTTCATGTTTTGAATTCTGAAATTTATTTCAATAAATAATTTGATATTTCTTTAATTAAAAAACTTCTCACTCAGTTGTCTTCCTTTTTTTTTTTCCATTTTCAAGCATTTTCAGAAAAGAATAATATTTCTTCTCATGAATTTCCTTGAATTTCCTCACACCATTTTTTTCGTTTTTTAAGAAAAAAAGTATGCTAAATTTACGCATTTAATTGCACATATTGCATAAAATATGCTAATTTCAATTACTTCTAAAATTTAGGTCTATGTATTGGCTAATTTTAGGAAGCTATCACTGAACTTTTTTCATATATTTTATTTACAAATACAAGAAGCGATATCTCAAAAAGGGACCAACTTTTTTTATCATCTTTTTATCAATTGATAAGATTAAAAATTTCAAATATTCTCATTTTCTTTCCTCTCCAAAATGTTAGTTATTATATTTATATCTCAAAATTTGGAGAAAAAATTATCAGATAACTTTTAAAATAAGTAAACAATTTAGAATATTCAGAATAAGTAAACAATTTGAATTAGACTGCTTTGCAATAAAGCATGCAATTTTCCGAAATTTAATCAATTTTCTCAGCAGCATTGACACTATCAAATTAATTTGTATGCTTAAGATCGAATTTTGAAGATGGTATGAAAAGTAAAAGACATGATTTTCATTTAGTGGATCCAAATCCTAAGCGATTGACCGATTGCTATATATCAGCCACGATTCTTATTCTTATACTTGGATTAGGATTAGTTCGCGCATTCCATAAACAAATTTCTGGGATAGTTTAGGAATCTCTGCAATATCAGATTGTTGTTTTATTGGTGGAGTGATGTAATAAAAGGAAACGTTTATGATAAATACCATACTGTAGTTGTGAAACATGAACTTAAGATTGCAAAATCCTTTCAGAAGTTATATTTTTTTTGTGTCGTTCTTTTCTTTTGTTCATTCTTCAAATTCCAGCTTGATGCGGTTTTCTGTTTGAAGCATTTCTCCTACAGATAAAGTTAAATTGCTTTCTAAGAAAATTTTATCGCTTAATCTATGGTCATTTGCCGTTTAAGAATTAGTATAATTACTTTCTAGTACGACAATCATCAAAGCATATCACTTCTTACTTAAAAATGATAAGTAAATCATCGGATGGAAATATTTAAATGCTTATACAATGAGTGAAAATTTATTTCTATAGATGAAAATAAGATCATGGTGAAGTTTGATATAGAATTTGAGTTCAAGCCTAGTTTATTTTCAACTTTGTTAAATTTAATATATAGATATACTTAAAGCAAAATAATTGCTCTAACTAAAATTGAAAACTTTGCTAAACATAAAAAACTTGATAGAGGCAAACAGTGGAGAAGAAATAAAAAAATCCAAAATCCAACCAATTATTTCGAATTAATAAATTCAAACCACCAATAATTTTGCAAATAAATAAATCCCAATTTTATCATCTGTACATTTGTAAAACATTTGCTATGACTTTTATCTCGATGGCAATCGATTCGTTGATCTCGAAAATATATTGAATGGAATATGAACTGCTTTCAACTTTTGTAAAATATAAAGAGGAACATTTATTTAACGCAACATATTTGGTGTCAAGCAATAAAATCGCAACAAAATAGGTCATTTCTTATAAAGCTTATCAAAAAAAAATGTATCAAGTTATCACAGTATCTTTTCCAGGCTTATAACAATAACATATATTTAGGAATTCTCGACAAAATATAATATGCGGAAAATAAAAAGAAAAAGTGAGGGGAGGATAATAACGATTACTAAGCCATACAGTACCGAAAATATCTCGATTTTCTCTTTTTTCTTTCCCAAGAGATGAACTTTTATCGGAACCACCCAAATTTTAGCTAATATTTATTCTGATGAACAAGAATATTTTACACAGTAAGCAAATCATTTCATTTTTTACGGAAATTCTTCTATTTAGAATTATGTAATAAGTCTCTTTATCCAGAAAAAGATTGCCCAAAAAATTAAACGCTCCCCATCTGACTTGCAATTTATTTCTCTCGAACTCGAAGACAGGAATACTTAAAGAATCAAAAGCTAGAATGAGCTTAACACTACTCAAATATTTGCTGCGAATAAGAATCCAAGGAAGAGAAAGGTAAGAAATAGTATGATTAGAAAAAAAAAACAACATGAACAAGCGCAATAGCAATAACATTATTTCATCTGATCTATATTTCATATATGAAAAAAAGCAACTACATATTTAGGTCGATTTAAAAAAACCGTACAGCTTCTTTATTTCTGACATTTCTTGAGCGAAGTGGACAGAGGTTAAGCTCATGTATAATTCGATTAATTAAACACATTCAAACATATAAATGAATATCACTATGCGAATGTAGTTAGGCACTGTTCAGTAATTATAAACACAACATGAATAATTCGCCGGAAATTTCTCAAAATTATATAAGTTATACACATTATACAGTCTGTTGTGTTTCAGGTTATTTCTTCAAGGAACCGAATTGCCCATTACTGCTGCTGTCGATGGTCTAATTATTTCTTGCCTGCCTGAAAAAAAAAAAAAAAAAAAAAGATGTATTTAAATTTGTTCAAATCTTAGAGACTAAACAAAAAAAATTTGAAAGAAACTTCAATTATAAAGTTATAAAAATATTTTACTTGATATGGAACTAGTTGGAGAAATTGTTGTGGACAAGTGCTGCAATTGCGCATTTTCCTTCCTATAGAATGCTTCTACTTCATCGAGCTCACGAGCAAATTCTGCTTCTAGTGCCTGCAATCAAATAAATAACTTGCAACACCATATTCAATCTTTTCAATCAAAATGCAATCATAATATTTGAAATTGAAAATAAGCAAATCACTAATAAATATTCTAAATGACACTAATTTAAAATTATTAGCAATATCGGCCAAAAGATTTCGCAATTCAACGTGTTAATTTTCATTTCTTTCCATTTATGTACTAGAATTTTCTTGCATATGTATATTAATGGATTGAAATTCAACAAAAACAGAAAAAAAAATCGTACATTCCACATTTTAAAAAAAAATGAAAAAATACTTGTTTTCTAATAGGCAAGCCAGCTTTCCAATCAGCTATCACTTGTTCATATTCTTTTTCATACATTTCCATTTTATTTTCCTCTGCTTCCAACAGCATTTTGCGTTTTTCACTCTGAAAGATACATATAAATAATGTATAAACAAGTATTTCTTTTGATTCATGAGAAACCATGATACTAGATATACACCGGATTCTCGTTACGAAAGTAAACAAAGACAGAAAAACCAAAATGTTAATTCATAATTGACAGGTAAATCGCAAATTGTTTTTTGTATATTGCAATATGGATTTCGATTCTTTCATCAAGAAGAAAATATAAAATCATTTAAGTAGATCATTTAGAAGAAAATTGAACTAACATGAATTTCTTCTAACTCCCGCATAGCTGTAGCATTCTTCTCTTTCAATTCTTTCAATTTCCGCGCATATTTATTATCATGCTCTTCCAGTGCATTTCGCACACGTTGCTTTTCTTTCTCTTCAAATGCTCGTATTTTCTCATTAAGTGTTGTAGGGTCATCTTTCTAAAATGAGGCAAGATTTGAACTAAATAAGGGAATTAAGAATATGATGCTCTTTTTTACGCACTCAAACTTAAACATTTGCTACCTGACAAGAAATACGTAGACTCTCTTTGAACATAGCAATTCGAGTTTTAGATTCGGTGCGGAAATCTTTAGGCAAACGCTTTTTGAAATTGGCATATAAACGTATTTGTTCCTCCTCATCCATTTCATTTACTCGACGCATATGATCCAATTCCTGTAGTATTGAAAAATAAGAAATAATAATTCTTATTGAAGAGCATAAATATTTAAATGTAATTATATGTTTCAGTAGCAACTTACTCTCTGATGCCGTGCAAGCATTTGAGTTCTTTGCAGATAAAAGCGATCTTTCAACTCCTGTTTGTTGAGATGATGCCGTTCAGCTAGCTGTTTCTCTTCCAAATCCCATTCCGAAGCTTCACGTGATCTGAAAAAAAAATTTGTAAATGAATAACAAAGAAAATTGAATGGAGTGATATTTGATAAACTGGAATCTTGATAAGTGAAAGCGAAAGGCTTTATTTCATATTCCTTTCAAGCAAAGCAAAAAAAAAAAAAAAAAAGAGAAAAAAAAAACTTTCTAAAGGAAAAAAGATAATAGACAAAAGGAACCAACAATAAGCAAGATTCAAATTTTAAATGTATTTGCATTCATTCAAGGAAATTACAAGTGAGAAGATGAAAAACCTCAAAACGGCATGCTTTTGTTGCTGAAAATTCTTTTCGATTTGCAAAATCTTCATTTTATGATCTAACTGGATACGAGCCATGCGTACCGCTTGTTCAGATTGCTGGTCAGCAACAAATTTCATCTCCTAGAAGATAATATTGCTCTCGATAATTTGGTAAATAACATATTTTTTACACAGTAATTTAGGTAACAAATAGTTATACAAACAGTTCCCCCAAATGCAAACTCTTTTTTGTTGATCGCTATCCAGCTGCTCCTTCCGAACACGATAGCAGTCTTTACGTTGATTTTTTGGGACCATGTCCATTTCCATTTTCAGGTCCCGTTGTTCTTGTCTTAACTGTTCGCGAAACATACGTAATTCACGTTCCTAAAATGCAGTAGCAATTCAAAAAAATCACTAACAGTTTAAATAACCAATGAAAATGATTTTTCGAAAATCTATCGTACAGTTTTTGTTGCTGCACTACTACTACCTTGCACTGAATAATCATTAAGTCCTAACGAAATGGAAAACTGAAAATCATCTTTATATTGAAGTATCAAAAAAGCTAAAATATTGTTTAAAAAAAAAAGAAAAAATGCTACTTATTGCTAAAAGTAACCTTCTGATAGATGCATGCATAAGTAAAAATATTTAAAAAACTTGGTTAATAAAATTAAAAGTAATAAATATAAAAAAAAATCGTACCAACCTGATCAATCTGTATTCTCTTCAATGACTGCTTCATATCTTCATTATGTATTTCCTCACATTCTTTTAACTGCCTCTTCTGCGTCCTGGCTAACATTTGTAATTCAATGTCCGTTTTCTTGTAGATATTCTGAACTACCAAAATACCGAATAAATCTTATGTGAAGAAATAAAACAATTGTTTCAACTAGCTATATACAAAATAAGATATGGTAGAAAAAATTATAAATTCTACCATATCTCATTTTCTATATCCAATATAGACCATACTTTTATAGATGAAATTAACAATCTGCAATTATTCAAATAAAAAAGATCAAACAAATTATACCTACTCAAATATTAACAAGTTAAAAATGAAGGAATATTTTTATACTCTGAGCATAACGCCTACTTCTTTGTCGGCAGCAAAACGTTTTATTTGTTCGTTGCGCAGTGCTTCGGCTTTTGCATTCAGTTCACGTTGTTGACGTGCTTCTTCACGCTGTAGACGACGTAATTCATGCAGTTGCTGTTTCCTGAAAACAATAGAGTGATTGAATAAATTATCACTTAAAGGGACATATGTCATGGTCTCACAATAGAGAACATGAAAATCAAAAAAAAAAAAAAAAAAAAAAAAACTACTAGCGGATCGTAGCGAATTTCATTACATCAGAGCTACCCATTTAAAGACATTTTAGAACTATATGATTGATCATTTAGTTTTTAGTGAAATAATCAGTAAATAAGTATGTTGTATAAATATTTCAATCACACGAAATCTTCATTTATTCCCGTTTTTCCTCTAATTTTCCAGACCACAATTAAAAAATCATACAGTAGATGATTGAGATATTCATAGATTTGAATCATGAAAGTGCAAAAAATGAGAATAAAATGAAGATGGAACGACGACAAATCTCAAATATACAATATCCACAAACATGCACACATACGACGGTGGGTGTCCTTATCAAGCACAATAATTAATTAAAAATATGGACGGATAATCTGTCAAAAATAAGTGAAACAGTAAATTGGAAACTGACCAATTACCAAAGAGTGATAGGTAATAACGTGGAATATGACTGTAAAAATTTTTAAGTGTTAATAAGATTGAACATTTATAAAATCCAAATTAATATGCAGGATGGAAACCAGAAAATAGGTTCTCATTTAATTTCTTAAACAGGCGTAAAAAAAATGCACCTTGTCTTTCAATAACAGAAATAAAATGTTTGTCATTTCACTTCTGTTATTCAAAGACAAAGATGCACTTTTACTATTCAAAACTTCTTGAAGTATTTTATTATTCCCTACAGAAAACCAATTTGTAACTGTTACGTTATTGAAATGATGCAAAACTTTATTTAAATAAACGAAAATTTCAAAATTCTTAAAGTAATAAAATTTAAATTCTTAACTCCTGAGGGAATGAATTACTGTGCTGCTGTGAAATTATGAGGATTTGAAAATAGGAAACTGAACCACGAAATTTTGAAACTGATGAAAAACTTGTCAACCTTAACTCATAATCCTGTTTTACTCCGAATACTTGATGCGATGTTGATGTCATTTGGACCCCATCGACAACATATACTCGAGTTTTCTTCGTTACAGTCTGACGATGAGGTGAATGACGTGATCCAACGATTGATGAACCAGTGTTTTCAACCTAGAAACGGAAATGAATAAGTAATGCCGGGAGATGACGATTTTAGATTCTTTCAAACAGATTTTATTCATTTTTCAAAAATTCATTAATTTTTTTTTATAAGGTGAGATCTGTCAAAACCAAATGACTCTACAAAATCTTATTTAAAGATTAAAAAGATCTATAATTTTAGAGACGATTAAAGAGATTAAAAAGATTTACAATCTTAGAGGCGATAGAATGGTGATAGCAAATTCGATATCATTAGATTCCTTTTGAGACTAAACCAGCCATAAATAAGTTACTTGTGATCAAAGGGATAAAGCGAAATGATATTACTAATCCTAGCATTTTAGTATAAAAATCATTGTTTTAAAATCAATTTGATGGTTAACCGATTGCTTACTTCAAGCACTTCTTTTCCTGAACATTGCTGGGGTTCGGTAACATTCGCTTTAGTTCCTTAGTCATATGGACATATCTATAGTTCACTCTCGATTTCAAAAGAAAACTTTAGTAAGAAGCAAGAAAAAAAAGAGTAATTAGTAAAACAAACTTACTTTGGTACCATTTCCTATTGATTTTTTGATAGCTGATACCTTCTGTTCTAAATTTAACGGCTTCTTGTTGCTGTTATTGCCAATTACATTTTCATAATAATCTACCGGCGGTTCGGGTGGTGGAATAGTTAATATGGTCCGCTGTACTGGTATTACCGATTCAGGTACTACCGTGGTACCAGTCGATGCTACACTACCATTGGCAGCTACAGTTGCCAAGAAACTTGAACTTTCATGCTGCAAAACAAAAAATCCAATAATTTAACATTTAAATCTAACAGTAACAATCACTTCTACTATAAATGAAATTATTTATTTTTGGCAACTGCGAATATTTATTAAGCCGTGAAGTGAAAATTATTCTGGTGACTTCTCTATTATTTTGAGCTGATGAAGTTTGACTTCAAAATTGTGCTCAATATGAATGAAAGTAACTAAATAAATAAGAGTTCTCAATCCGAAGTTAGCTGATGGATTTTACAGTATTTTATTTTTAATTTTTCTTTTTCAATATCAATTAAATATGCATGTAGAGATGAAAAAAATACCAGAAGAAAAAATTACTTACTTCACGGGAGTTGCTCTCATTATTGTGTCGTTGCAAATGTTTACTAGAATTAGATGAACTCGATGATGCTGTTCCGAAATAATCGTATTCTCGCTCCTATAATGAGTTATTTCAGTGCATCATTACCTTTAACATCATCTGAATATTCCAAAGTATTCAATGAAATCACTGAGAGATGATCATAAGCAGATCTCTTTCCGGTTTATACTACAGGCTCATGTGACTTTTCAAAATCACCAATTGCTAGTAAGACAGAGTGAGCTAATTAATCTGTAGTAGCTGTTTGCTTATTTCAAGATCCTTGGAATATGTCTAACTATACTGCGATCCTTAGAGATACCATCCATTATTGAAGTAGGATCTTCTGAGACAATGATCGGCAGGAAAAATTAATATAATTTCCAAAATGAACAGAAATTTCAAATCGATATGAACAACTAAAAAGAAATAATAGTATAGTTTCTACCAATTGTGTTTCCCTTCTCTTGTTACTTGTTGTTGGCGTAAGTTGATGAAAAAAGCCACCATTTTGGTCTCCAATTTTATCTTTTTTTTGTTTATTTGTGTTTTTTTTCAGAATCACTTTATTTTGTTCGTGATTTCGTCCCGTAATTAATCGTGTACGGTTTTGATTCTGTAACTGCAAACATTCTATTGTTGATAATGTCTTGTTTTTTCAATAAAACGTAATTAAATGTAAAAGAAACACTGAGAAATTTGAATTACCTGATCTATTGCTATATTTCCACTCTGCTTCTGTTGCTGAACACAATCGATACCTTGTGTTGTAACAACAGCACCATGTCGAGAGAATAACTGTGTTGGTTGAGGTGGTGATGAACCACTACGGAATGAAGATACCGCAACAGCCTTGAATTTTTGATTCATTTATGGGTAAAAATTAAACAGTTCCTAGAATTGTTCAAAAAACTCATGGAATAAAGGGACAAAGCTTTATTAAAAGTATAAAAGTTGATCGGAAAGACCAGAACGAAGAATATCTTTGCTGCAATTTTGTTTCTTATAGGAAACATTCATCTCATCTAGTATACATGTTTCCATCAAAAACTATATACTTACTTTCTGAATATTCGTTTGTTTGCTATTACTTTCCGGAAACGACAACGGTCGACGGATTTCAATAATTGTCTTTTCCGCTCCTTTGTTACCCGTTAATATCGCAGCAGTCTTGCCAGATGAGTTAGAAGGTTCAACTTTTATCTCAGGATTAGGGAGAGGGACTTTGAATTCTGCTCGCATAGAATGCTGGTGTTTTAATAGTTGCTTATTCTCCAAAAGAGGAGAACTCTGCAAAAGTAAAATCTTCATAAATCGAAAAGAATTCCTTTTGTTTTACTTATTTCAGAATTATTTCTCTCCATCCTATGAAATAGGTAAAAAATTTTTGCAGCCCAAATTTCAAAAAAAGAAACAGAAAAATGAGAGAATATAAACTTAATTCAACACATCCCCGGAAATATTTATCATCAAATAATCTAATTATCTGAAGAAGAAAACTAAGAAATCCCTTTCAAAGTGAGAGAAAAACTTTAGTCAATTGTGGTAATTTCTTCTGCTTAAAAAGCATTCAAGAAATAAACAAAAAGAATCTTAAATTATAAACAACTCAACCTTTTCTGATGTTGATTTTCCATAATAGTAACAATTTCGATTACTTAGGTTATCAGCTTCTGCTAATGTTGCGATCTCGTTCTGACAACATAAATAATATTTCAGAATGCAAATTATAATAAAAATGTGCAAAATTCGCCAAAAAAAAAATATGTTTTATCCCTCATATGTACAAATATAAAAGATAATTAAATACCTGCAACATAGGATCAGGAATGTGTTCATAGACTGTTCTTATTGCAGGAACGTTTAGCTGATCAGTTGACAGCGAAACATTCAAAGGTAATTTGCTTACTGAATAATTTATGCCTAAAGCAGTAGGAATAGGACCCGCAGTAGAATCAACTGGTATTGAATGACGCGAACACGCCTGAAATTTCATGCTATCTATAATACTAATACTGCCTTGAAAAAGATGATAATCACAGAAAAAAATCGAAGTTAAATTCACTTCTGCCATTTATATTTCCGTCAGAAAACGACAAGGTTTCCAGGATAAACTGAAATTAGCCGCACCAATCATCGATAAATTAAAATAAGACTAACATGAAAAGTTTCTATTTGTATAACAAAGATAAATGCCATTTGTTTAGAAGGATAATATCCTTTGTGTTTGGTTCAAAAATAATGAAAGAAAACGAAGTAGCAGAAAATGGACCCCTTCAAGTGTTACTTTACTCGACGAAACAACTTGTGGCTG
Organism: Onchocerca lupi; assembly: GCA_028564675.1. NCBI lineage: Eukaryota > Metazoa > Nematoda > Chromadorea > Rhabditida > Onchocercidae > Onchocerca > Onchocerca lupi. The sequence continues at coordinate 6,216 of JAOVVO010000926.1, read as the reverse complement.
AGACAAGCATCGCTGTGTGGCAGTAGAACCTCCAGATTTTTCATTACCAATCTAAAATTTCAGTAACACTAAAATAAAATCAGACTTTCGAATAATCTAATATACCAATTATTCCAAAGTTTTTAGAAATTATAGATTCTTAAGCTTGACCACCATATCCGGAAATAATATTTCCTGCTCTAGTAGTAATTCGAAAATTTTTTGCATTTTGCTTAATATCATATCTATTGTTGTGAATACAAAAAATTCTTCTTAAAATCTGAGAAATAATCAGAATATATTCTGAATAAAGCTCAGATAACGCATATCATTTTTTGCTAAAAAGACTGAATTTCAAATTAGTTTAATGTAACCTCTAAAAGAGAATCGAAAGATTTATATGCTACTGCATCCTTTTTCTTTTCCATTTTTGGAACATTTGGTTGCTGTTTGATATACTGGAAAAATTATCTTTTACGGCCAGTTAAAAAAAATTCTAAAGAAAGTATAGACAAATGAAAGAAAAAGAAGTAACTAAATCAATGAAGCAATCTGCGTTGCCTCTTACATAGGTTCACTGATTCTGCTACAATTATACGATGATCAATTCAACAAAAGCCTACTTAATTCAAATTAAGCTATAGATTTCTGGTAATTTCAACTAGTAATATAAACAGCTTTAACTGCTTAAAAAAAAACGGTGAATAAATCAATGCAACAAACATCTTTTTGCTGTCTAAACAAACGAAATTCTTCGACGGGAATTGATTTTGGAACAGCGAATTCTTTCGTTGTAAAAACCTAAAAATAGAACTGAAGATAGTTATCGCAACAAAACGCATATAGTTTTAGATACAAAATTAATACAAACCAAAGAAAAAATATTTGATAGTTATATATTTACATCTTACTGAAACTGATGAGATCAACAATAAAAGCGATATTTAGGAGTGATAGTCCCATTAGAAAGCTTACTTGAAACATTTTTGACAAAGGCTGACCTTATGACCTTAACAAAGTTAGAATTAGAATACTTAGTTTGATAATATCTATGGGTCTATGGAATGTTTTTGTAAAAGGCAAGCTTCATCCAACCTATAAGAATTTCTGTGGAGTATATTTTGATCCAAGAAAAACAAAAAAAGGAAAAAAGACTCTAAAGACCACAAAAATTATATAAAATATAAACCTATGAATTTGATAAAAACTCAAAAATGGCATAAATGAGGGTGAACATAATAATATATTACATGTTCTACTTCTACCTTCAACTGCTGACTGTCTTCAACTTTTAATGTATGTACAAAATTAGCTTCCTGCGTAGCGTTTGGCCGTTCCAGCTTGACTTGAGCATTAGTTTCAACCAAATGCTTATTCAATGAAGCATCTGACGTAGTTACAACATCTCCTGTTTCAGTAATTTGAACCTGGATTTCAAAATTATCATTAAATTCTGCTTCTTGATCACTGAATATTTCAGTCATAATACATAAAGAAGTATTATTAAATAATGAAAATAAATACCGTGGTAGGTTTTCCCAATAATTGAATATAATGCTGTTCTTCAGCAACAATATCGCGAATTTGATGATTTAATTTCGGATCACCCAGTTTGAGTTTTACATCTGTATAAAGGAACATTCTTAAATATTTAAATTTAACATTGTGGTGAATTAATTGAACATTAACTAATTTTAAAGGCATATTTCCTAAGCTTATTAAAACAATTGGAATAAAATATTAACCAGTTGCATCATCATTCATTTTGGATTTGGAAAGAACGTTCAAATTCGGATTTGCAATACACTCCATTTTATTGCTAATATAAGGAGCAGTATCTGAGGTTGACAGTATTGGCAGAGTTGGATCGGCAAATTCGGATGGCAGGAAATCAGGACTCAATGATAGAATTGGCACTGGAGATAGATCATCTAAAATTGAAGTATTTCGAAAACTTATAAGAAATCTACAATCTATAAAACTCATTATTTATCATATAAATAAACAGGATATTAGTTTAATAATTTTTAGCACTAAAGAATTGGTAACTAAAAAGAAACAATTCCTTAGGTTTCTTAAATGAATGGATTACAATAGAAATAAGAGAAAGAATTTATTTGAGAAGTTTTAGCATAAAGCAACTAAATATCAATAAACTGGCAACTTCAATAACGCATTATACTGTAAATCATTATTTCACGATTAGCAATATATACCGGTCGATTACATATTTATTTAATTACTAAACAAAACATATTTATTCTAAAGAACAGAATATTTTTATCATACCGTCTCCCCTATTTTCACAGAACAATTCCTCTTCCAGATTCAACGCTTTATCGAGATCACTGAGGGCTATAACAGCAGCATGATGATGTCCATATCCCGAACTTTTGCAACTTCCTGTACTATTTGATCTTTCAAGAAACCGTGGTTTATCTTGATCATCAGCATTTATTTCTACTACTGCTATCTAAACAATACGACAAATGAATTTTTTCATCCAGAAAATGACCAATAAAACAGAAATATAGATTAAGCAATAATCGTCAAAATGAACAAGCACGTTGCTAAATATAAATAACATACCGTATTTTTTTCAGCTTCCAAATTATCTCCATCGCTCGCCGGTAGACTTGGTGCACGTTGTTTTTTTGCTGGCAATAAAGACGGTAAAGCACTTGTTATATCATTTGTTTCGATGCGTACGGAATTTATTTCTGCTGCTGGTAATAATTCGACAACAGTCGTTGCTCCAGCATTCACTGTTGATTTCGAAGTAAATGCTTCCGATTGAGATGGTATCTTCTGCTCGGTGACAGATAAAACTGAATGATGTTGTTGTTTATTGTTCAAACTGTTCGCGTCGTATGATTGAGCCTGCAAAAAAAAAAAAATACCTGCCAAAAAAACGCAAAAATCATCTCACTCATAATCCTCAAAATTTGTTCGCGAAAATAATAAGTTTTTACGTTAGAAAAGAAACAATAAGAAAACTATTTAATTCTTACTTCACTAGTTATTGCTCCACTACTCACTGTAGCCGTATCATCATCATCATCATCATCATATAATGCTTCATCATCACTGCCCACCACTACTTCTGTTGTTATTTGTTCAGCATTTACTTCGCTAATCAATGAACGTATACATTGAACTGATCCCAACTGGGCAAAAAACGGGTGCTGAAATAAAGTTTATCTCGACAGAAAAAGATTAATTTACAAAATGACAAAAAGACAAGCTATCTTATCAAGTAGAAAATTATTCATTTATCAAAATCCTAAATTGATTTCTGAAAATTTACTCGTGTCTTAATATTTTTTATCATGAAAAACTGAAAATTAACTGCAAATTGATATAATTTACCATGCTATATCTAGATTCTCATTTTAACATTGTGATACATGTTACAAGACAGAAAAACAAGAGAAAATCTCAAGAAGTAACCATAAAAGATTTGACAAGCAAATATGAATTTTTATACTGAAAAAATGAATCTAAAATTCGTTTCGAGATTTTCAATCTTCACTACATTTGCAAAATGACATAATTTTCTCTACACAGAAATACTTTAAAAAATTTTTAAATATTCCCAACAAAACAGAAAAAGTTCCACTAACCATCAGTATATCGTCAGCACTTGGCCTATTTTCTGGGTCCTTTGTTAAACATTTGGTAACTACAGCTCGAAAATTAGGAGACCATAGGTTGGGGCGTTCCAACGAAGGAGGATCTGCCTTAATGACCTAAAAAAAATGGGAACGTAGAAATGATGAAATGGAGGGATTCTCGAAATCCTTTAAATTGCTTTCGTAAACCTTATCTATTAAAAAAACATTTGTTATCTTTTTTCCCCTTTTTCTCCTCCTCATCTTCCATTCTTTCAATCATTTTTTTTTCTTTCTTTAATTTATTCTCAATTTCGCATTTTGGAGAGAAAAAGAAATTAAACTCACCTTAAAAATTACTTTTGCAGGATTCATTTCCGCATAAGGTGGCTTTTCCTCTGCCATTTCAATGAGGGTTATCCCGAAACTCCAAATATCAGCCACCTTAGTGTAATGTTTTTCCGGAAATGTTTCGCATATCATCACTTCCGGGGCCATCCTGTATAAGTCAAGGATAAAAGGTACAACTGATCAACTCTATGTATCTTCTATTGAGATATATTATGCCATTAATTATCGAAATATTAAGTGTAATGAAGCAAAACTGATTTTTAGTGTAGCACAGCCATATACTGAGCATAAAAAGCTTAGAAATAAACTGATTTAGAGTTGAATACTACTAATCTAATACCATGCCAATTTTTCAAAATTACCAAATTCCAAATGTAACTTTTAGCAAATGAACAGATCCTAGATATAGCTTTTATTAAGAATTTCAAAAAAGTGTTTTTTTTTTTTTTGAGAAATAATTAGCACAATTAAAATGAACTGTTAATTCAAGCCTACTACGGTTCCATTTTTCAATCTCATTTACAATTTTGAAGTCTTAAGGTTGATTCATCAATTATATTGCTTCAATGTCTTGTTGATTTCACAAATATACAATTTAAAAAGTATGAATAATGCACAGTGTTTCAGGTAAAAAAAAAAATTAGATAGAATATAAACTGTAAAGATCAGCTTACCAATACGGTGTTCCAATGAATGTCGACCGTACTTCTCGGCTATCTTTACATAATGCTGACACACCGAAATCGGCTGCAATTAAATTATGCTAAAGCGGGATTAAATTCTTCTCTGCCTCCTCAAATTATCTTGTAATTACAAAATTAGTATTAATCCTTATTTTCGAAAAGAAAAATATAATTTTTCGGTTATAAATAAGTGTGACTGACAGGATATCTGAATTGTTATCTATCACCAAATATAAAAATGTAGCAATTAATATTGATTGATTTTTCAGTTCTGATGAAATGTGAAGGAAGAAGAGGTCAGAACTTACCCAATTTTACCCTTGCATCACTTGTTAACAGTACATTGCCAGCCTTTAAATCTCGATGGATTACATTTTTGCTATGTAGAAAACTCAACGCCTTCAGGATTTCTTTCATGATGTAATGAATTTGTTGTTCAGTGAGATGGCGTGATAGCTCCATCATTATGCTATCCACTGCACCACCACCACAGTATTCCAACAAAAGCTGCATTGAAAAACAAAATTTTTTTTGTAAAAAATTAAAAAAAAAATCAGAATTTTTTACAATTGGATTAAAACATAATCAATAACGTATAAAAGCGATCTATAAGATAATAGCAACTCATACTAATCCATGCTCAATGTTTAGCTGTATTATTATCAATAAACGCATAATACTGAATTCGTATTAACGTAATCCTTATTTCAAATAGTCGACATTTAGCCATTTGTATGCATACTTTATAATAAAATAAAAATTACGAAGATCTTTTATAATAACATGAAGAAAGAAATTACTTCCCAACATGTATTACCTTATAATTTAAAAAATTTTATTGTTTGGACGATAAAAAAGAATGCCGATTCCCATTTTCATTAACTATCTTTCTACTGTTGCGATAAATAATAATGAAAATATATCATTATACTATGAATGCAAATAAAGAATGAATAGTTACCGTAATACGATTACCCATAGTAAAAGCATCATACAGTTCGACAATATTTGGATGCTTACATTGAGTAAGAATTAATACTTCAATCATTACATCCTGGCTTTCGTCGTCCTCCAATTCCATCGCCTACAAAATAACAATTGGATTTAATCAACTGCAAATAAAACATTATAAAAAATGAAAAAACACACAATAAACTAACTTTTGCAGCGGCCACTCTTCCTGGTTCTAACCTCGATCGCGCTTTGTGAACGCTTCCAAATGCACCATCACCGATCACTTCATCCAATATCCAGTATTCGCTAACATTTGTCTCAATCCGGACAATATCAGGAATAGTCTTAGTTCCAGTACCAAAACCTGACTTTTGGCCATCACTATTAAAATTCGAGCCAAGAATGAATTTTTTCAGCCGATTCACGATCGGCATGATAAAATGGGCATTTGATGATTTATCTGAAAAAGAAATAAATATGATAATTGGTATTTTTTGCTTGACTTCTTCATGACAAATAAAGCAAGGAAAGAAAAAAAATCATAGTATCATGTTTATTTACACATTATGTCAATTTCAACACGTATGAAATGCCTAAATAATTCAAATCAAGATACATATATTATTAATATATATATA
>JAOVVO010000925.1:0-26305 GCA_028564675.1 Onchocerca lupi | reverse complement strand
AAAGCAAAATTTCAGGTGTCCACCCTTCTTCTTACAACCTATTTTTTGAATGGATTCAGTTTGTTAATGAACAGCATAGAAAGGCTTTTTGTTGTGGCATTCCCGATATATTATTATACTCGCAGCATACAAATAAGTTATTCGTTAATAATCGCACAATATACGATTACTGTCATTGCGATCACTACTATAGTCGTTGCAAGTTTAATTGAACCGACTCGGCACATATCTAATTTTTGTTTGTAAGTAACAATTCACTGATTTAATTAAATGGACATTTTATTTCTAATTGTAATTTCGATTATCTGAGCACGGTATTCAAATATTGGGCATAATTAAGCAAAATTGAAAATACAAAATGAAAAAATAGAAAATTTTCAAAATTTGGCAAATCTTTACTTTCAAAATCTACGAAAAGATACCTTTTGCAGGCTACAAAGCGTATATACATCACAATTTTATTCCACACTATTACTGCTGACCTCCAGCGCTTCATTGCTGAGTGTTATCTTTATGATTATTGTTGTCATCATTCTGAGAAAGTATGGCTTAAAGAAATTTTATAACTCGATACGATTCATCGACATTCAAGTCTCCATTCAATAAATTTAGCCAATTATAACATTTATCAGAATCACTTGATTTTTTTAAGAAATGCAAAATATAAGAATGTTTTCAACATAACATAACAACAATATATGTAACTGCTTGGCGATAAAACTGCCAAACATTACGTCAAGTCGAAAGTAATTCTACCATTTGTTAATACAAATTAACATTAAACAAAAGTAAACACTGGAAAACAATAAAAAAACTGGAAATGAGATACTTAAATATTAGAATTCTTGCATATACCTTCCAAGAGAAATGTAGCGATATAAAATCAATATATTTGTTCTATTCTTTTTTTTTTTTTGTGCTTTTCATAACAGATAACAGCATGCAAGCAACGTCAAATTCAAACATGAATAGGTTTTAAGAATATTATCATTATTTTCAGGAAATTCGGTGCGCAGTACCTTTCAAATCATTCATACAACCGTGATTTGTCACATTTTCTCAACAAACAAAAACGATATACCCATACAGCACTGATCTCTTGTTGCTTCACATTTTGTACGTTCCTACACTCAGATTTCTGCGAAAAATTCTGGAAAATTTAGTGATAGCAAAATAATACTATTGATTGAGATTTTAAGTGGAAAATCCAGTGATAAACAAATTTTACGGGCATAAGCCTTATTTACGACTTTTTTAACGTCTCATAAATTGCTATAAATAATCAGCATTTTTTGATAGTGAGTTTTATAGCAGTTTATTCTACACAATTTTATTTTGTAACTCAATTTTCCATCATTTTGCAGTTCTCGCTGTGGTACCATCAATAGTGCAGTATATTTTTATACTGGATCCTACAGCAAGATCACGGACAATAGTAATCATTTGCGTGTATTTACCATTCTTGAATTCCTTCAATATGATAATGCTGTTCGTATATCGTCAATCCGATGTTCGGCATGCCATAGTTTACAGTTTCAAATGGCTGTTTTGGGGACAAAAAGATTAATTTCAGCAAAACACTGCTATCGGCTTTGGAGAATGGAACGAAACCATTTTTCTGACTGAATTGAATTATTTTGCCAGCTAGCCGCACTCTTTTCTACGCTGACTTCTTCAGTTGTTTACAATTTTTTAAAGATGAAAGGACAAATCTCATTATCATTTTTGGTTTTCCAAGCTATATGTTATAATTCTGGTAACAATTTGAATCCCTTAGTTTATATTATAAAGAAATCAAATTTAATGTGTTATACAATGTTTTGTATTGTAAAGAGGAGAATAATTGTCTTAGTGATAAAAAATAATTTAAATAAAGTACTTAGTGCAGAGAGAAAATATCTTTAATAAATGTTTTCAATTGCCGAATGGAAAGTTGATTTTAAGCTCTCACTTATTTTCGCCAATTAATATTGCTAGTTGGCACCATCTTTTCTAATGTATGATTTTTTGAAATATTATAAATGTTTATGAAGTTTTTGCAATGGTAAAATGATACATTTGTGATTTGCTAAAGGAAATATCTTATATCAAAGCATATGAGAAAAAAACCATTTTGAAAATTTTGCTGGAAACAATTCACTCGGGGTTAAAACTGATTAAACTATGCTTCATTTAGATTCTCACACTAGCTGCAGTGGAAGTTTGCATTCTTAATTGCATTCTCAATTTTCATATATATCAAATCATTCTTTATGTTTAAAAATTCTGCAAGCAGATTTTTTTGTATTCGCGGTATTTTTGAATATGCAAAATAAGATTTTGCATTCGAATTGGACAATAAGGGGGAAAAAGGAAAGGTCCAAATTTCATGAAATGTTGTTGCAGGTTACCGTAAAAATATTTGCATGATGACATTGCAAGCGCAAAAGCATTGAAAAAACTAACTAACCATGATCAATTTTATCTCATATATTTTGATATTTCTGTTTAATGACTGTATTCGTTGGTTTTTATGATGTCAATTTTCTATACAACGACTCATCATTAACTGATGCATGTTGAGGAAATAGTTTATCATTATATAAAGCATATAAAATTGACAACAAATAACAGTTAACGAAAATTTTGTTGCAAAAGAAGAAATTTGATATAGGAAAGTTTTATTGATGAACTGGATATGAATAATAGATCGGTACTGCAATTTCAAATATAATAGAGAATAGAGTACAAGTGTTGATTCAGGATGGTAATGGTAAAAAATGATAAAAGAATAATCACAGAGTTGTATGGGTCCAGAGGATATGTTATGAGAGAGATCGAGGAGTTGCTTTACAAAATTCTCGACATCACATAGGAGCATGATTGTAGGATCGAAAGTTTACATAGGTCTACGATTTGGTACTATTGAAAATAAAGATGAAAAATCGGAAGCAAAGATGATGCATGTTGAGGAAATAGTTTATCATTATATAAAGCATATAAAATTGACAACAAATAACAGTTAACGAAAATTCTGTTAAAAATCATTGTTGGAAAACTCGAAATAACTTTTCTAAAATAACTTTTCTATCTCAAAATATTTACTTACAATACAGAAAATTATTTGAATCGTTATCCAATTCACATGTAAAATCCTTTATGCTAATCACGTAACATGTAAGATTTACATTCTTTATACTAATCATGTAATATGTAAAGATTCACATCCTTAATCATGTAACATGGAAGATTCACATTCTGTATGTTAAATCATGTTACATGATTAATAAACAGGATGTGAATCTTACATCTAAGTTTTTTCACATCCAATATGCTAATTAATACAAAAATTATATCCTTTCTCATACCAATTTCTTACACAGCATGAGAAAGCCTTGTAATTCTCTTTTTTTGTATTCTATAAACCACACCCGCTTATCTAGGAGAGAAAGATTATTCTAAAAATTGATTTAGCCAGAGTCAATGAAAATTTTCGACTACGGAAAGCTTTGACTGTTGCAATTGAAGCTAGTGCCTATTATAATTTCGACCTTAAATTCCTCAGCTTGTTAATCCTCGGCTGCTATATATTATTCTGTCATCAATTATTTGCAGTATTAACAATAAACATAAAAATTAATTGTGCACGCATTCATCAAGTCGATTCAAATCGTAAGTTCTTACCTTTCACTAATGTTGGCCTTTTCTTCAGAGGAGAAAAAATTCATGACAATCACATCATAACATTCATTCATATTCATTGCAAGTGATTAATCATGGGAAATTTCCTATAATATAGTACTTTATTTGTGTAAAATTATTTCGATTTCTTCCGACAAATTCTGTGAAGCTCTTTTGCTTTTTCCATCTCTTTCATTTTCATTCTTAGAAATCAAAGGCATTATCGCTATTTAATCGAATGTTATAAATTCAGTTAGATATCGTTTCGAATCTGATAGATTAAATAGTTCACTAACAGTTTTATCTCAAACTGGCATACATCATATGCTCATATGAAAATCGAAGTCTGATTTCTCTTTTTTTTTTTTGTAATTGCATTAACAGTGGATAATTTTTGAAAGTGTGAATGCATTAAAATAATTTAAAAAATATGCATTGTATTATATCGGAAAAAATGAATAATTTAAATAAAAATACGAAATTCTTCTGAATCTTTCAAGAAATTAAAAACTACACGTACAGAATAATGAATTATATCTTGACTCTAAAGGAATTTCAGTGAATTTCTTTAAAAAATGAGGAAATATCATAGTCTACATGACGTGGAAAACGAAATCTATTCATCTTATATGGATCGTTTGCCACTTTCCATAAAATAAAACTAACTGCTTGAATCGGCAAGTAATTATTTTCTTTAATTATTTGATTGGTAATAGTGATAATTGATACACACTGGATATTAACACTAGTCTTAACATTATAAGAATCATAATTAGTCATTTTGATAAGTTCTGAATCCGGTTTCTTATTTGTAAATATTATTTATTCCATTAAATCTTAAAAATGTTTTTCCACAAAGAGTTATGCTTAAAATAATTTAGAAACTTGAGATAAGTTGACAAAAAAGAAACTCAAATACAACAAATTTTGCCAAAATATTTTAATCAGTTTGTGAAGTAGACAACATTCTTCTTGTTTCTGAAATTCATACATTTATTTAAAATTGCGTTTAGTTGTAATTATTTGAACATATATGAATGGATTATATAATTCGATTATGGTAGAATAAAAAAAAAAAAAGAAATTCATAAGCCACTAACTAACTGGTTCGGATATTTGTAATAAACTCTTATGAATGTCGCATAATAATTCTCACATATATCCTAATGTATCCATACATTTAAATGTGCCATAATGATTATTTCCAGTACTATTAAATTTCAAATAAAAATCTGCATAGTTTGAATTATCAATCATCACAATCACCAAATATTTTCACTTCTTTCAATTTAATTACTACGATTCAAGAAATAAACTTTTCTTTAGAATTTTACATCTATCATACCATCGCATCTTCACTAACTATTACAATTCGGTTTTGAGAATATCTAAATATGATGCACAGTGATAGCTGTCATTCAAAATGGTTACTATTGAATTTAATGAATCAAGAAAATATTGTTTCATTCCAGAAATTCGTGTCATTTAAATGAAAGAAAGAAAAAAACGAAGGAATTAAGTGGGAAATGCTTGAATTCTTTTTTCTGAAATATAAAAACGGAAAAAGAACACGAGAAATTCAATTTAAATGGAGAAATTCATATTGAATGTAAAAATTTTATTCTCAATAATTTTTTGTATCTTTTGAACATGCGGAAGGAATTTTGAAATTCTTTATTTGCTCTAAATTTCAAATAAACCAAATAGTGCATATTTTAACATCCATTATAATTTAGATTAAATATTATGCTGTTTATCTGGTAACAATCCTTTTCTCTAGCAATCGTATCCGTAATCTACTTCAAAAAATTTACTTTTTTACAAATCAGCATAAAAAATGTGGCGAATTTTATTGATTCATTTAATTTAAGAGTTACTTTAATCTATCGCATCTTTTCCATATACATCAATGGATTTTGTTGTTAACGAAGCAATAACTGAAAATGTAAGCATCATTGCAAATGAAGAAGGAACAGTGCTAACAATTATCAAATATATTTTACGTACGTACGCTCATCTGATTATTGGTACAATGCTCATATTGGTCAATATTCCCGTCTCTCTATTTGTGATAATGCGTAAAAAACTCAGGTTAATCGATTTATTTCATGAAAATATTATGAAAAATAAGTACTGAATATATTTTGACGAATAGTTCAATCGAAAAAAACAAATAGAACATAAATATTTCAAATTCTCGAATCTAAATGTGAAAAAATCATTTCAACAAAATATAAAAATAACATAGGAGAAATTGAAGTATTTTAGAGAAATCTACATGATTCTTGCTATTATATTTCTCAACAATGGATTTACTGGATTCAGTCTATTATTACTGGGAATGAGACGATTAATTTGTTGTGTTGATGGAAAATTGATTATTCATCACAGTTGTGTGCTGCATGTTGGTTTATTTTCTGGAAAATATTGAATTAAATGGAATTTTAATATAAATGTAACAATAAATTTTGAAAGGAAAGATACAAAAAAAAAAAAAAAAAAAAGGAATGAATCTTCAAAAATTTCATATACCCGTCTTTCTTATCACAGCTTATCTTCTGAATGGAATGGATTTGTTAATTAATAGCGTGGAAAGATTTTTTGCTGTGGCATTTCCAATATATTATTATACTCATAGCTTACGAATAAATTATTCATTAATTACCACACAATATGTGATTACTGTTATTGTAATCACTTCTACAGTTGTTGCAAGTTTAACTGAACCATCTCGGCGTATATCTGATTATTGCATGTAAGTAACATTAAGTAAATTTTTTATTTAAATTATAATGAACAAATTTTATATCTAATTATATTTTTCGTTATTCTAGCTTTCGATAATTATTATATCTTTCATGCAAGGATAAAAATTGGAAATTAATGCAGAATATTTTTAAATGATTATTGATTCATTTTCAAAATCTGCAAAACGTTTTTGCATCTTGCAGATTACAAACCGTATATTCACTGCCATTTTACATAATTTTGCTACAATTTGCTTCCATTGCTTCATTATTGAGTGTTATTGTCATGATTATTGTTATCATCAATCTAAAAAAGTATGGCTTAAAAAGACTTATAATTTCAATATGATTAATCGTCAATTCTCCATTCTAGTAATTTTAGCCACGTACGATATTTGTTAACATTATTGCATCTATCCTTCAGATGAGATGTATCATATAGTTAAATATGTAATAATACAAAAACCAATGTATTTGTTTTTTTTTTTTTGAGTTTATCTCTGCAACTGGCAATATGCTAATAAAACTAAATTCAAATATAAATAAATTTTAATCATATTAGTATTATTTTCAGGAAATTCGGTGAGCAATTTCTTTCAAATCATTCGTATAACCGCCATTTGTCACATTTTCTTCAGAATCAAAAGCGATATACGCATACAACACTGATCTCTTGTTGTTTTACATTTTGTATGTACTTGCACTTGAATTTCTATAAGCATTTCTAGCGATGGCTAAATTATTTTAATAATAACGAAACATTATTATTCTTTAAGATTTTAAGACATAAATTGGGACATAAAGTTTTTAGCAAGACAGAAATTAGATTCATTAATTTTTTTTAGCAATTCAGGTCATTATGTATTCTAAAAAAGTAAATACTTGAATTTCTATTTATCCAGCAGTAAAGTTTTGTCATATTATGCTCATTTTGCAGTTCTTGTCGTGGTACCGTCAATAGTTGAAGAAATTTATGTTCTGGAATCTTCGGAAAAATCGCAAGTCATTGTGATGTGTTGCGTATACTTACGTTTATTGAATTCTTTCAATATGGTAGTGTTATTTTTGTATCGTCAAAAAGATTTTCGATATGATGCAGTTCAATATTTCAAATGCCTTTTCTATAGACAGACGCATCATGTTCAACCAACTATAGTTGTTTGCTTCGAAAGATAAACAGAACAAATCAAATCGTTTCTCTACTTCGAAGAAATGGTTCATTTACCATTCCGATTTAGTTCCGGAAATAACTCTGTATGATTATGTCTTACTTATAGGTTTTTAATGAAGAAAAAAAAACACATCTCTGCCATAAAATTTTCAAAATTGCGTGTTATAATTGTTATAAGTGGAAGATTTCCATTATTATACACGTCATTAATAATTATGATTGCATGTTAATCATAATTGCTATAAATTGAAAACTGGACATTTATAACATACTAGCAGATTCTTTGTCTCGATGTATTTTTATCTTTTAGAATATCAGCTGCAATAACTTCTTCTTCCATTATTTTTAATGAAGTGAAGCTGTGCAATGCTTGAATGCTAGAAGAAAAAAAAAAAATTTTACCCATTTATGCTATCCTATAAAATCATTCTTTAGAAATTTTAACTGTAGCAGTCTATTTTTCAATTAGAAATTTTTGATTTAAAATCCACAGAAATTTAATTTTGTAATATTTATACCTTTTCTTTTCGTGGAGTTTTTTTATAAATAGAATTGTCTCAAAGATCGAAACACCTTTTATGGAGCATAGCTCCATGAACTGCTTTATTCAAAAACAGAAGAAAAAAAAAAATTCATCGATAAACAGACTTATCTTTCTTGATCTCAAAATAGCGAAAAGAAAAACAAATCAAAGTATTTTACACAGATATGAAAGGAAAATTCGAATTCTTTATTTAGAATTATGTAGTTTTCCAACTTTTGGTTCTTACTAATAGTTTGTTTATATCGTAAGAGTTGCTTGGATATCAGATAAAAGCTATCTCAATGTTATGAAATATTGCCATTACTGAAACACCAAATATGATTTAACTGCTTTCCCTTCTTCAGTACAATGGCCTCAGTAAAATAACAACAAATTAAACTTTGGAGAACATTGAAAAAAATTCTTGATGAACTAAACAAAAAAAAAAAAAAAAAAGAAAAAAATATTGCGGAAAATCATTAAAAGCATTCTTAATAGATTTTAACAAGGAGATGTCACAAACACTAAGTATCATAACAGCCAAAAAATGTTTATGGATGTGAAGGGTTTCCACTGAGAAATTAGAAAAAAAAAAAAAAAAAAAAAAAACATTATTTAGTTAAGCGGGCTTTAAGCATAACCTGTAAGGACATTGAAAAAATGAAAAATCTCCTCATAATCATACACTCCAACATTTGTAGCGCAAATTTTACAAAGAACTGGATGAAATAAATCTTCTTTCGGAAGCTTTGTAATGCTAGCAGGATCAACAATAGCGTTTGGTTTAATCCCTAAAATAAGATTTACGAAAATTCTGGTCGCAGTTCAAAACAAAGTGGTATTGCTGAATAAATATAATTGAAAATATCTGGATTGGAATGATAACCTGCAGCATTTTTCCGAGCCTTCTGCTTATTTCTTCCTGATTGAGGCAAAAATAAAACTTCATTTTCCACCACACTGCAGTTTTGCACAAAGACAGCTCTAAAAATATTAAATTATATGATGCAATATACATTGACTCGTATATTTTCTTAATGCTTTTCCTGCAATTCTGCCTGTTGCTCATATTTATTTAATTAATTAATCACTTCATCTAGTACCTTCAAGAATATACGCGTCAATATTCGTTTTTTTGATCGACAGATCGAGAGATAATATATCCCATAAAATTTGCCCTCAATTTCAATGAAGGAAAAAACTACAGTCAACACATTTTTCCATGAATTTTTACACTGCTTTGCTTTCAGTCCTCAAATTTTTCTCGAATTTTGAAAAAAAATTTTGGAAAACCATACCTATACTGATTATGATAAAGCTCATGCCTTTGACAATCCCTTGTTAATAATGACATACATGCAGGGCATGAGAGTACTGCATCTGTTTCATGGTCCTGATCCTTTTTTTGCTTCGTTCTCCTATCTTCGCTAGAAGAACTGTTTAAGGGTTTTACAATCTTCAATTGTTCTCGATGGTGGCGTACCTAAATTTATTGCAATATGTTAGTAATCCCTAAAATTTTGGTCCTTTTAAGATAGGAAACCTTCGCAGCAATCAGCATTACGAAAAACCGTGATCAAAAGCAAAAATCTTTAAAAAATTAAAATACTGATACCCAGCGTTCATTGTCTTCGTCTTCATCCGAATCATAAAATTCAACTGCTTCATTTTTTGCCGCATTTGCCACTTTGTTTGATGCCTTACGCAACATATTGTCATCATCATTGAAGGAAGATCTTGAATTACGCTCAACTTTTGCAAATTCCGGCTGTTTTTCAAAAGTCACCTAAGATAACAAATGGTAATATTTAAAAGTTAGTTGCAATAAATATTAAAATAAAATTAAATTTAGATAAAATTACAAAATTCTGAAGAATTATAAAACAAACCCACAGATAATTTGTATTTACTGCACTAACCGATTTAACGGGCTTGTCTGATGAATCCTTGTTTATTGATGAGACATCTAAAATTTTTTGCTACAGCCATGTTAAAATTCTTAGAATAGGTTTAACACAACATCATTCAGTCACAAAAAAATGACCCAATTTTATTCAATGTGTGAAAAGCAAATGTACTGGAACAATTACCACTATTTGTAGTGATTTCATCCTGCACAGTTTTGCTGCCACTACTTTCTGCATCCATTTCGTTTCCATTGCCGACTAAAGTCAATTTTATTTCAGAAAACTAAAGAAAAGCTTTCTAATTTCAAAATGCATCAAAACTTGAAATAGCATAGTAGGGGTTATAAAATTATAACAATTAAAAAAAATTATTCTTAAAATTTGATAAAAACAAAAAGAGAAGGAAATAATTTAAAATAATTATTGCATAGCGCTCAATAAATTTAAAATGACGCAATAAAGTTGAAAATGTACTTTCCAAATTCCTTGGATTTTCTTTGGATGAAGAAAATATTCTCGATGCATGTGCAACAAAATTTTCGCTCAATTCACTGTCCATATCCGATTCGAATTTATCCTTCTTTTGCTCCCTTTCGTGTTCTAAAGCAAATCCAAGTTCACCATTGAATTTGTAATTCCAATTTACTTTAGGAAATGAAACTTCGGAATAACTGAAAAAACTTACTTTTTCCTTTCTTAGATTTGCATTGCATGCCAGCTAATTCTCGTAAATGCTCGCGTAATTCATCATCAGAACTTGAAAACATAAAAAATGTTATAAGTATATCATAATATATTCTATATCAGTTTTGAGGCCAACTAATATCGTCTAATGAATAAGAGGGTAATTTAACGTTTTTCTATATGTTTTATCTTTTATTAAAATTTTTATATTGATGATCAACTCTCATTTGAAAATTTTAAAAATCTTAATTTCACAAACTGCAATATATGTTTTCTGGACCAAAGCTGTGCATATGTAATTTATGCAAATTTAAAATGAATTAGAGAATTCTTTATGAAAATTTCAAACTTTCGACACAGAAATTAGAATCATTACAAACCTTTCGCTATCTCTTTGTTCACCATCACTATACCAACCGTTACGCTCACCCAAGTAATAGTCTTTCTCAAGCACTTCAAATGGTTGCAAACGTTCACTCTCCATTTTCTTCAGAATTTAAATTTAAATTATGTATGTTTCTTGGATTAAAAGACTATAATACATAATTACACAAATTAAGTAAAACACAAATTTGAAATAAATTATCAATCTCTTTAAAAAGTTTCATAACTAAATTCATTAGTAAAATAAGCTATTTTAAGTTACTCATAAAATTAAAAAAAAGAAATATAATGAAAAAGTTGTCATAACCATGGCTTGAATTATTATCAGAACCAAGCAATAATAAAAGTTTATTTTTGAATAATATAAATTTGTCAAAAAATGTTAATTGGAAGATAAGCATTTCTTGAAAGAGAGGAAAAAAACGAGAAATCCAAAAATTAAAAAGAATGAGAGAAATGGTTCTTTAGACTGAAACTAAAAGTAACGCTACGAAGTAACGCTTCTGTAGCTTTTTGGAAAAAAAAAAGACAATTATTCGATAGCATACTAAAAACAAACAAATTTATCCCAGGAATTTATAGCAAGTAGTTAGCAAAAAAGATTTAATTTAGACTGGAAAATATATTTGAACATGAAGTTCATATACTTTCTCAAATAACTAGCACTCTAGATTATCACCACATCAGTGAATCAACTCAATCGATAAAAAACAGATCGTCTATCCCGACCAACAACATGTCTCATATTAACAACTGAGCGCGCAATATTTTTTATGGGTGTCGCGTTTTGTGTCCTTCGTTTTCTTATTGCTCCGCTGAACTTTGACATAGTCTAAAAAACTACTGTTGTTTAAATTATGTTTCAGATAGAAAACCCATGGCAATAGCTCAGGAAATTTATATCATTTACTGTTATCCAAAAAGAAACCGATTACAACTATCTTAGAACAACTATGACTTTTCATAAAGTTCAGAAAAAAGTTCATTCTTGCAAAATAATTAATGTATCCTTCCCCATTATAAAATAAATTCGAACAGACTGACTGGGTCATTTATTCTACTGCGGGGATTCCATGCTCCCATTTCACTAATCCTAACTCGAAATACTGGCTCTGCAATACGGTTTGATGCACTTTCGTTGATGGCACGTTCAAATAAGCTTGCTGATGATGAAGTATTCACTCGAGCACTACTGAAAGCTGATATGTAATTTGAAATCTCTCATATTATATTTGGGTTCAAATCTGATGAACGATTGTGTAAAAACAAAAAAAAAAAAAAAAAAAAGAGCATATCGGATATGAATAGGCAATTATAATTTCGAAATGTCTGTAATATTCATGAACTTTTCAAAATCTGTGATTCAATAAATATACCCAATGGAATATTTTTGTGCGCAGAACTGATCGGATATGAGACCTTTAACACCCAAACGATCATAAAATTCATTCGTGGTAGAAGACACTTCTAAAATACTTTCTAAAATGTAAATGAAAATTTATACACTATCTGCTCTTCAAAGCTGTACTTATATCATTTCAATAGTGCTACTGTAATGAGTAAATAAGGATCATTTTAAGCTATTAAAAAGACTACCATAAATTAATGTATTCTTATCTAGATTCTATTAGGATCTAAATAGCCCTTTGGAAGAAGTAAAGTTTTAATTCGCCCTCATTTTGCAAGTCTGATTGGCCCATAAATCTTATGATAACTTCTTTTAGCAAATTTTACCAAAAGAAAACCAAATTGATGGGAATATTTTATTTAAAGCTAAAATGAAGCTCGTCGGAACGACGTACCTGAAGATGCTGCCACATTGGTAGTACTGCATCTGCTACCTGTTGTATTGCTTTGACGGACTCTACTATTCTGTTTTGCTGATGGAAGAATATCTTTTCCTGATTGTCGTATCCCACTGGAACCACGTTTCAACAAACCTAAACAAAAATAAAACCTGAACAAGAAAATCTCTATAACTTTACTGGTTTTGACTCAATGGATGAATTAGAAGTTGAGGGTTACAAACGGTAACTTCTTTCAAAGGTTCTAACTTGTATTACCAAAAAAAGATGGTAAGTTAGAATGACGGGTAATTCTTATAATCTTATTTCATCCAAAGCAGAACATGAATTTTGAGAATGACGGGTAATTTTTACAATCTTATTTCATCCAAAGCAGAACATGAATTTTGATAATTATCATATTATTATTAATATCAATACTATTAATATTAACCTGCAGATTTTAGAACGCTATGTTTACGAAGAATTGCTCGCGTTTTCGGTGTCGTACCGACTGGTAAATGGATGTGATAAATGTCGTCACGATCTGGTGCGGTAGATATTGCTTTCTTTTCTGAAATTTTTATACGTCGCAGAAAACTATCCGAAAAAGACAGACTTTCTACGTCAAATTCAATCAAAAAATCCAACCATAACTCTTTTTAAGACATCAATCATTATTCATCATAAATAAGAAACCTTTTGCAGTTGCTATATTATTTGATTCAATTGCTGACGAGTTGCAGTTCGCTGTTTCTTTCTGAGATGATTTCAACTTCCGGATGTGCTGCAGAATGGCAATCTAAATATTTTCAGATAAATCAAATCATATATTACTATGAAAATAAAAAATTTTTAATTAAAAACAAAGTAATATTTTTGGCAAATAATTGCACATTACATGCAACAGAATTGATAAAACAAAAATAAGAATATCAAACTGGATGAAATTATAATAAGTTCAGCATCATGGATTCAAAAATATATTATAATAATTAATCTCACCTGATCACCAACTGTTTCAATACCAAGTTCAATGAGCACCGACTTATCCAAGGCATCTAACATTGTGAATTGCATTCGCTGTTCAGCAAACGATTTCGAATACTTCAATGCAATCGTACCTGGGATACCAGCAGCAATGAAAAAACGCTGCCATTTCAAAACTGAAATCTCGATAGTTAAAAAAAAAGCAGATAGAAGTTGAGAAAATACAAAGGTTTTGCAGAAAGAATTTAGTCAGTTGATGGATTAATGAAACAGTATAAAGAGAGGCGTTTTAAATATCTTTAGAAAAGAATACAGGCAACAATATTATCATGTTTAATAAACAATTCTGTCATTACTAAAAAAAGAAATAAAACTACTGAGTCATTAAAATCATCGCAATAATTAACATTTACTGTTGATCGTGTTTTAACAATTAAGATGAAGTATTATGACGGAATTATAGACAGAACAAACAATGAAGCCATGAATAAAGACAAAACAAATTCCCAAGTTTATGAAAGCCAAAAAACACTTGAAAATTTTGACCGAAAAATGATAGTTAATTTTTTATTTTCGAGACAAGATTTATTAGTTTTCTAATAAAATAAAAAACTAACTTTCCGCATTTGATGCCATAACAGTCGCAAACTTTCAAATACTTATCAATCTTATTTCAAATTAACGAAATTAGTAATAGGCTAAATATAGCTGAAATGAAAATAATTGTAAATTACCGTTAAAAAAGAAGAGCACTATTTAAATAGAAAAGAAATGCGACAAAAAATTCAAAAATTATTCTTGAAAAGTAACAAAGTAAGAAAACCTTCGCGTAATAAAATTCATAATGATTAGAATAAGTTTTATTATTTTTAATTACATATAAAAAGCACTACTGATTATTATAATCAATAAACAACATTTAAGCTATTTGTATTTAATCATCGAATACACAAAGATAGTTTCATGCATAACTTGACCAGTTATAATGCCTTTCACATGAGGACACATGAGAATACCGAATGAAGAGAAAATCAACTTAAACTAGAATCTTTTATTTTTCTTGTCTCTTGTGCACAGTTTGTAATTACGTAAGATATGTAATTTATATGTCGATATCCTTTTTATCAATATTGGTACGCAATATTCATCATTGTATTCACTTATATTGTAAAAATTATACACGTAATTAATAAATTCATCAAAATAAGTAAAAGCTCTGAGAATAGCAATATGTACTAACAGTACAAAACCTGGTTGCAAAATAAAATACTCCATTTTTGCTTTTGGTACTGAAAAATAAAGCAGAAGGCAAGAATAGTTATTGTTTATTGTCAATGGATAATCCAATGATCAATATACTAACAATGGAGTGGACAATAAATACAAGAGAGATGAGTTCCAACAGAAAGTGTAACTTTATTCCTAGAGATAAAAATTTAGGAACCATTTGAAAAAAGTTCTGGAAATAAAAATTTCTATTCTTAGTACCAAATTTTATAAAAGACTTAAATAAAGTAAGAATGCAAGTAAACTATAACTGAAAACTCTTAAAGTAATATCTAACGGATTATAATTACTAGCCAGTTTACTAGATGTGTTCTATTTAGAAAATAATATTCTCAATTCACAATCTCTTACCTTACTAATTATTTCTTAGGTTTTGGTAATATTGAAATATCTAAATCAATTTCTGGAAATTCATTCGCTGACTTCTTCAAAAATCCTCTGCGATATACTGCTAATTTTATTTTACTGAATAGTCTAGAAAAGATTCCTCTATCGGTCAAGTCTATTCCCGGTGGTTGTGATTCCAATCCTAACATGAAACGCCCTTGTGGTGAATTCATCTTCCTCAACTGTTCAAGTGACAAAGCTAGAGCACCTGCTTTGTAATTGCACGGGAAACTGCGCAAATGATTATTTGAAACAATTTGTTCCAAACCTGAAATCATTTTAGCATCGGTAAAGTGTGCAAAAACAAAACTGGATCATTTCAGCCAGAATTATTATGGCGTCGAAATGTTAATGATATGATTAATTTTTCATTACAATTTATATCTACTCGTTTCCAGTACTTCTGTATTTCATATCTATTAAAAGTTTAAAAAAAAAAAAAAAGGATAATGAAATAAATTCCATTGATCAAATGATCATGGAGATAAAACGACGTATTCAGATATAAATTCGTTTCTTTATTGGTTTTATACATAATCAATACTTAAAGTTCTAATCTTGAAGTTAAATGTATTAACCTAGCACTAGTAATGAAAATGACAATATTTTATATCTTACTCACTGATTTTTTCCAGATATAAAGTGTAGTAATATTCCTTAGTAATTTGAATAAAAAAATAACATACTTTCAAGTCGTTTTTCGCAAGATTCATCATCGAAAGTATTCTGTTCCTTTCGAAATATTCGTTCTATTTCATTTTTCAGAAATACCGATGCATCTCGATTTGGTGATTGCAAATTTTCAGGCTGTTGAGGCCAACGTGAAGCCAATCTAAGGAAACGTTTATAAAATTTTGATGCCATCTGAAATAAAAATAATGCCCAGTATTAATGCGAAAATATCGCGTGATTATTATGAATATACTCATACACTTTGTTAGAACTATTTCATACCCATTGTAGCAGTTGAAAAAATTGTTATTTGCAAATTAGCTAAATTATCACCATAAAACTGCCATAATTTAATCACGACTACGCCACTATATGATTACTAGTAACGGTAACTGCTTATTGTTTACAGTCATCTGCGATTACTTAAGAATTCCTAAACAATCGCAATTTATAATAATTGAATAATGGTTACTAGTAAAGGCTTATTTGTAATGGAAATAGCAATTCATAATGATCAAACAAAAAAAAAGAAAAAAAGAAAAAAAATAGTGGAAAAAGCTCAGAAATTCAGATCAAGATCAACGAAAAACCAGAGGTCATATTTTCCTGGATAATATTTGCATTTTCTGATGACATGAAAAATCGGTTTAATAGTTCATAATGGGAATGCAAATTAAGAATATAAATAGGAAATGATTATTTACATTTTATACTGATCGAAAATATCCTTACTTCTTCAGGAAACACCATCAAATCACAATCACAAAAAATCTCAGGTCCCCATTTCACAAATCGTTGCATGCGGATGACATGCAATGTTTCAAAAATTATTGAGAAACGGAGTTTAGCAAGATTTGTGAAATAGCGTGGTGGTAAAAGTTAGGGATTGGGAATTCTCTTGAACAATTTCGTGCATTGTGGTGGGGGAGTTGATGCAGAATTTTAGGAGGAGCATTGGAGATTGATAAGAATTTTAAAGAGTAGTAGGGCAATAAAGTAAGAAAAATATAAAAATAGTCAGAGTTAGCAATTGAAATAGTTGTTCAAAGCATTTCATTGCTAGAGAAAGGAGCAGTCAAATAAATATTGGTTTTTATGACTGATAAAAATAATAAAAGTGAAAATCAGATTGCTGTCGGATATTCCAAAAGATAGTTTATTATAAGCTAGGCATAAAACTCAAAAAGCACAAAAACAGTTTCAAATGGATCAACAAGGATAAACATGTTTACTGCCAAAACATTAAGCAGAAGGGTAAACAGTGTTTCCCGCCAAGACGATAAACATGTTTACCGCCAAAATGCTCCGATCAATTGGTAAACAAAGCAAGATCGACCAATAATGAAGCGACGAATTGGAGGCCGGGAAAAAACAGCCCCGAAAGTATATATAAGGTTCAGATTCT
Organism: Onchocerca lupi; assembly: GCA_028564675.1. NCBI lineage: Eukaryota > Metazoa > Nematoda > Chromadorea > Rhabditida > Onchocercidae > Onchocerca > Onchocerca lupi. The sequence continues at coordinate 8,704 of JAOVVO010000925.1, read as the reverse complement.
GAAGAAAAGTTAAGTTTTCTAGGACAGTTTTTCGACAAAAATTTTCTACAAGATTTTCACAGCAGTTTCTACAGCAGTTCTGCAGCGAAACAAATCGACGCTTCAACAGCAGCAGTTCAATAACTCTGATCGACACGAGTAACAGAAAAAAAAATAATCCAATAATCAATTTATTTGGATATTCATCGATGTTGCTGTTATCAGTAATTATTCTATCAATCAATAAATCTTGAAAGGATTCGTCTCTGTCACACTAGTCTTTCCCGAAATTTATTGCTGACCTAGCCGAGTCACAATAGCAACAAGAATCAATTCCAGTCCAACCATTCCAAAACCAAATTATAGAAATTCATCAGGTTTTTCCTCGCAATTGCTTTGATGTTGCGTATTGAAATAAGTTTAAGGAATTTCCCCTAATTTTTATCAAATTTTCTTCAAATCTAAAATTTAATTCATTCATGGGATGAGGGGATGAAAAAACTTCCCAAATATTTCTCATTACTCTCTATTATTCACTTGAAATACTATTATTTTACTTTTTTAATTGATTGATCGAAAATTGAAAAAATTTGATTGAAATAAATGAATATATTCGAAAATATTTCAAATAAATGGTCGAATTTTTGACAAATAATTAAGTAATCACAATTTGAAAAAGGATTTGTATGTTTTTTGTTTCATTTTTTGTTTTTTTTTTCTCTTTTTTTTTGTTCTTTGTTTTTGTTTTTTTCCATTTTGAAAAATTAAGTCTGTCCAAATATCGTATAGATAAACCATTCATGTTAATTTTCGTTAATCTTTTAAACTTTCTTTTTTTTCCATTTCAAAATAGATGATATAGGAAGGAAATCCGTTGCTAGCAATATATTTCCAAAATGTATAGCATTTTTTATTAATACGAATTTATTAAACAGTTTATTAGTAAATATTATCGTACAATTTCTAGTAAAATAAACCAGAAGGAGGGAGGGAAAAATAGCTCATTTCGTTATTATTAACTTAAAATACTTGGTGACAAAATGATCGTACTGTTGCTCAATGGACTTTGAACTAGCGGTGAAAGTATATGAGGACTAATGAGCAGGGCAAATAAGCATTGAGGTGAATAAACGAGTGGTGATAGCAGAAATGGACTAAGAACAATTGGTGATAAAACCATGGGATTAAATATCAATGGATTTAATATCATCGGTGACAATATTATTGGGGTAGCCACCTGAGGTGATAGTATAAATGGTGATAAGGTTAATGGAGATAAAATTAATGGATTGAATATGCCAGGAGAAAGGATGAATGGATGTAATGCTAAGGGTGATAATACTAGAGGAGAAAAAATGAAAGGATTGAGAATGAAAGGAGCAAGAATCCGAGGTGATAAGAGTACAGGATTGAATACCCAAGGACTCAGAATAAAAGGACCAAGAATTGCTGGACTTAAAACTACAGGAGATAGGATTATTGGAGAGAGTACAATTGGTTGTGATAAATTTTCTGCATCTGATATGAAAGGTGATAGTACAAATGGTGAGAAAACGAGAGAGCGTTTTTGCCTTTTATGCACTTTTCGTAAGCCAAAATCTTCTGATTTTGCTAATTTCTTCAAATCAATTTCAAGTGATTTTCGCAATCTATCACTGTGTTCCAACAATTTTGACAATCTTTTCAGCGCAATCGGATGGTGATACGGTGATTGTTGACCATAAATGAGTTTTAGCTGCCTTTTATTCAATACTGCATAGCCGGTGATATTCATTTTTCCAATCTGTAATATTTTTGATGCACTTGAACAATTAGTTTCATTTCACTTCTAATATCATAGCGTGAAAACAAATTTATATGTTAGCATGTTACATATGCTATTAATTATGTAAAACAACGAAAAGTATGTAGATCAGGGCTGAAAAGTTGCTTAAAATCTTTTGTTTAATAATTGAAGTTGATGAATTGCAATATTAAAAATTCAAAAACGATATAAATGTTATGAATGCATGACATGCACGTATTATATGAATATATTCTGAATTGATTTTTGTGAAAAGCGATATTCTGAATAATTGCAAAAAATTAATTTTGATAACAATATTCTTCCTAGTAATGTAGAATTTCTAAAACTAAAAGTCTTCATTGAAATTGATCTTATCTCACTTTAGTACTAATTTAAATCTCAATTTAGTTTGTTTATTTTATACTAGAAAATTTTAAGTCAAAAAGTGAACTTGTCGTTTGTTTAGTGTTTTGTAGAGTTTCTCAAATGTATCGACTTTATCTCCTTCTATTTTGCCGTACAATTCGCTGACGTTTTGTTTCGTAAAATATAGCGGTTGTCCATCAATACCTTTGACATGATGCATATTATTATTTTCCATTTCAAATTTTTGCTAAAAAACTTTTTCTAAAATGTCGAGCTTTTTCTTAAGATTCAATTGTATTTCAATTAATCTGGATTAATTTACCGATTCGGATCGAAAACTTGAATTTATTTAATTCAGCTTAAATTTTCATTATGTTGAAATTTGCGTACTAAAATCGTAAAAATTGAGTTGTATTTTTTTAATTTTGAATTTAAAATTCAGTCGATTTATTCATCCAATTTTATGTTAGTCGTTATGCTCCAAGCGTATTTATCAATTTTAATCTGACATTGATTTGACCCAAATCAATTTAAAACGTATTATAAATGAGTTGATCATGCACTAAATATTACAACAAACAGCATTTCCTCTTTTCATGTTGCTTTTATTCAGTTGTAATATCAATTTACTAGAAATTTCGATTAAAATTTAAGATAAATAATAAAACAAACATGAATTTGTTGTGCAGCATCAGTAAGCCCAGAAGCTTCGGCGATCAATTCAAGTAGTTCATTTTGATCCTGTTCATTTATCAATTTGGATGTATCCAACATTTTTGACATACTTAATTTGCTCTCCAAATCTTTACCTTCATTATGCAGACTTAAAATTGATGGCGAAAGTAAATTCATCTGAAATAATGAGCGATCAAAGTAAGGAATGAACTGCCAATGTTTCTGTATTTTATGCTTGCAATTATGTTTTTAATCAAATTTCGCATAGAATTTAGTAAAGCACTCTGCCATTTTGTCGACTATAATAATAAAGTTCAAATTGGGGAATATTTTGTTTAGAAGATAATATTAAAATGAAGCGAAAATCAGTTTCGTTTAAATTAGAATTTTCTATTTTCTAATAGTCATATTGCACATGGACTGATCAGTATATTTTTATTCGATGTGGAAAAGAATTAAATTCCAGTAATGTGTAAAAATTTGAAAATATAAAACGGAATTTAATTTTCAATTCGATTTTTCAAAGTTTTTCAAGAACAATGAAAATTTTCGAAATCCAGATGAAAAAAGAAAATGATAATTGTTGAAATTTTAAGAAAAATGGAAACATACTGTATTTTGTGTATTATCATCTGGTAAAATTGAAAAAAATCTGGGCGATGCTATTCGGATTGTTTTATTATGCAAATTTGGACTGCTCTGATTTGATAATGAAAGTACAATCTGTACAGCCTCTCGAAGTAACTTTGAAAATGATTTAGCTAATTGCATTTGATCATTTTTTCGTGGTATCTTTTCTTCTTTTGAATCGATTAAAAATTTCTCGAGATAACTAGAATTGATGCCCTGAAAGGATTTCTTATAATGACATTTTTTTTTCCAGTTAAATATTCATAAAAGAAACTTGAAAAACGAACATTATTTTGGGCTTTAGTTCTGAACATATTCAATAATTCCTTTCGTTTCTTCATTTGCAATGCTAGATGCCGAATCTCAGAAATTGTTACCGACCATCTGAAATATGTCTGATTGAAAAGAAACTTATGGGATAATTCTAGGATGATTTTGGAAGAATTTTTTAAATATTCTACGAATAGCTTTAATTAAAGTAATAATTTCAATATAGATCTCAGAATATTTCAAGAATAGCTTAGAAATTAAAAATAAAAGAATTGTTTAGAGGTTATGAAAAAATTTCCGAAATTTTATCGAACTTACGGTTTAAAAATTTTTCGATGTTTCAATTTTTGTAAAGTTTTTTTCGCTCCTCTTATAATCATTCCCAAAGTCGTCATTGTATCTTTATCAGTGAGTAATTGATATGAATCTTTGTTAACTCTTTTTATTATCTGTTTCGTTTTCTCCACTGCTCGTTTATGCCGAAGCAAATGAAATGCACCTATCCACTGATCAATATTCGGCATATATTTCCGATTTCGGTCAATTTTTGGATCTGGTTTACGTAGTTTGATTTTCCTGATTGAAAAATTTTTTGGCATTTCATATTTCCGTTTTGTATTTCCGAATTTATGAATCTTGACTGAAATGCAAGAAAGAATTTATTGTAAAAACATCGATGCCATTTTATCTGATTTGATATTTGCTATTCATGTTGGAATAATCGAAATATTTTCATGATATTTATATGTCAAAATATTTGTATCGCCAAAAAACTAAATAAAATTCATTTGTTCAAATTTTATCTTTTGTTTTATCATCTTATTAGCAATGAATGATTTATTCATTTCCTCTTCTATTATCTTTCGGTCTGATCATCTATACAAGTAACGATTGATTTAAACTTCTTGTTATCTTTCACTATATTTCTGATCATTCTATTTACAGTATTCGATGAATGATTTATCAATCTTTCATCTATCAATTTGATTATGATCATATGTGCTATGCTTGAATTGTAAATAAATTCTTACTATATAAAGAGCTAAAATTATCCAGTTCGTTAGTTATAATCAGAATTTCTCGTCCAGGATTCCAGGGCGCAGTATTATTCTATTCGATTCCTACGAGTGATAAAGGGAAGAATAATCTAGTGATCAATTTACTTGAATATTCTCTAATAATTGTTTTGTAACATAGACGAAGAATCAATCCTCCATCAATCAATAAAGACTATAGCACAATTATTGTTTGTACCAATTGCTGAAGCCACAAAAATTTCACAGTAATTTGTTTGACCTTAAATTAAATTGAACTAAGGATTTTAGAATGATAAATTTTAAATTTTAGGTTCCTATAATAATTTCTACGATGTCAAGATTTCGATATAAAATACACCTGTTAGTTTACCAGTATGAAATTCTAGAAACTAATAATACACTTTTCTATTCTTTCTCCTAGTTTTCAAAACAATCTTCAATATTTTGTTGAAATTTTAAAAAATAGTGAACTTTGTTGTATTTTGTTCAACATTAACAGATCCACAATGCATTTTGCATGTTTGATAATCGAATTTGCTTCCTTGGAACAGTGATGAAATTCTTCGCTGTTTCGAGAGCTCAAGCTTTTCATTCTATAATTTACGAAAAAAATGATAAAATCGTTAAAATCTAGAAAGGTTTAGCATTTTTCAAATTAGAAATACTGATAATTATAGCCATTGACTAGTAATCCAACTGAATTAAATTAATGTTATTGAAATGTCATGTCATGCTGACAGTAAATTCTCAAGGTAATGTAGGTCAGTGCGATGTGATTGAAACAATGAAAATAAATAAATCAAATTGACCTCTTTCTAGCAAAAGCAGCCATGAAGCCACTGGTTGCTTGCTGAATCCAATGATTCAACAATTGAACACTTGCATTTTTTGAAAGTGGCAAGACGATTTTATTGCCATCATAAAGATGTTTTTTGAGTAAATAACTTGTTTCCTCTTCAGGATCCTCCATTGATATCATTTTAATGAATAACATTAGGGGAAAAAGAAGGACGATATGAAACATCTGAGAATCCTGAATGATGAAAACAAATAACATTAGAATCCCAAGCAATAAGTAACGCTTGAATCATTTCAATTTTTACATAATAATAATAAATCATAGAATTCATTAAGGAAAATTATCATAATTTAATCATTGAAAATACTAACAATAGAAGTAAAAATGTAATAAGAAATAAACCAAATATTACAACTCTATCAATGATAGTAAACGAAATATTTCAAAATTTTCTTCTATATTATCAAAAAATTAAAAAATAATACTCATATTAATGATATGCATATTAACAAAATATTCATTTTGATGGTCAACATAAATCGATTTTCATATTTTAAATTAAAATTACAAAATATGACCTGCTTTAAAAAAAATTTCTGAAATGATATTTAAGTAAAAAAAGAAAAAAAAAGAAAAAAAAAACTGTCTATGCAAAAATAACAATAAAAAGAAATATCTATATTTGAAAATAGGAAAGAAAATAATGCAAGCATAAAAATCAAACATACACAAATTAGGTCAATGCAAAACAACTAATTTATTGCCTACAATCTTAATTCCAAGTATGATAAGAGTGGGATATTGAAGAATAGTTCGAGCAAAGATAATCGATTAAAAACTAGCTCCATTAATGTAAAACGACTATATGTATTAAATAAATTACTTCAATTTTTTGATCAATCCAATGATGATTGCATGAAATGTTTAATCATTAGATATCGTTTTTTAAATTGCTTTAAGTAATCAAATCTTTGAATTGGCAAAATATATGCTCAGCCAATTTGTATTTTCATTTAGAAATCATGACTTAATGTATAGAAAAATGAGATCACAAAAAAATTAAATGAAAAATGTTGAATATTATTCGGCTGGTTGAATATACTTCATTTTAACAATGATCTTACTGTAATTTCATGCTTTATTTATTTTGCAAAATCATTTCAAGTGAATCTACCTATCCAATTAATTTTACATTTGCATGATGACGATGAAAAGTTTAAAGTTAAATTGAGCATATCAGATAATATCAAATTTCCTGGACTTGCTCATTAGTACTACAACAATTTATGCTTTTTATTTATCTAAAGTTTTAATTGAAATTTCTAATTTTAAATTACGAATTGAAATTTCACCTATGCAGAAACGATAAGAAAGAGAAGATTTCCCTTCTGCGATCGACTTTTATGATGCAGATAAGATTAATTTATGTGCAGTATATTTTGATTTTAATTGAAATCAATTCAGTTAAGCGTTATGATCGGTCAAAACTATATAAATAAACTACCGGAATTTTAAATTTAAATGTTTTTTAAAAACGAATCAATTTCTGAGAATAAAGTTTCAAAAGAATGAATCAAACAAAAAAAACAAAAAAAAGAAAAAAAATGAAATGAAAGATGACAGCACGCATAATGTTAAAAGTATCGATGAACAAATAATTAAATGATTGCATAACATTTAATGTTCCAATCGCTTCTGAATTTCAAAAATGGCATGGAATGAAAAACTGAATAATTAAATCAAAGATTTTTACACATCTGATTAGTGCAAGTTAACAAGATTAACTGTAATTATAGTGTTGAAGACAGCCAATCGTATAAATCCATAAATTCACAAAAATTTATAGAAATAAAATGTTGAAATAATCGTAAAATTAAATGATACGAATAATTCGGTAATGATCGCGTTGTGACATCCTTCTTCGTCATTTCTTTTAATAGAATTAAACAGGGTATCCTTTACGATTTCATTGCCATATTTCTCATATTGATGGTCATTTCTCATACCGATGGTCATTTCTCATGGCAACGGTCATTTTTAAATGGAAGTGAATGGAAGAGATTCGTCTTCGTTGTTTTCTTTAACTAGAAAATGATCAGAATCAATGCAAACTTTTATGCAACTTGTGACATTAAGAAATGACTTATGTCAATGTCAATGGGATGAATTAAAACAACACATAGACCATTCATTTTTTTTGTAACTTCTATTTTAAAAGTAACATCCGTTATGAAAATTTTTTACTTTTCAAATAATATAAGTTATTCTAAAAGTTTCTCATGCAGTGAAAAGTATTTTGGCTTGAAACAGTTAAAAAAACAAAATTAAGGCCATCAACGATTTGTCCATGCAGAAATTTTTATTCTATTCAACAATTTAAATCGGACTTTATAAATTATGATTTAAAGTAACTCGAAAGATTTCAGAAGAATTAATTCTGGAATTTTATATGCTTTTTGTGACACTTCAGCAATTCTTTGCAGGCTGATTAATCAGAAATGCATATGTTTCCTCAAATAAGTAAAAATTTTCAAAAATTAATATCTTTCGCCTTAAAGGACCAGTATATTTTAATTTTTCAGGAACATTTTCGATTGCAATACGTAATTACACTGCTTACGCGAGAATTTAAATTTTGCTAGTTAAAATTCCAATTTTCAATTTTATAGGAATCGTTAGAATTGAAAAGCATTTGCACTTTCCCGATTTAAAATTATAAACTATTAATATTGATAAGAATGAAACCAAATACAAAATCTAACTAAATCTTTTATTTAAAGCTCGTTATTGCATGATAACAAATGAGTGATTTAAAAAAATTCCTTATAGAAGAATTTCTGACATACGTCGGAATTCAAGCCCATGAAACTGGTGAGGATATTTGAATATTCTTTATGACTAATCAACTAAATTTATAAGACATGAATCAAAGCTAGAAATGAACGAATGTAGAGACTTCAGCATCTGATAAATTTCGAATATCTACTTTGTTCATTCGATCTGAATATTCTTTATTTTTTTTCCTTCTAATATTCTAATATCTTTTTCATAACAATTTCCCAGTAATAATTTACATTTTTCAAATATTAATCTGCAATATATTATGTTGAAAGTTATGATACGAATAATTGGATGTTGTGATATGAATAATTAGGGATAACT
>JAOVVO010000924.1:0-26434 GCA_028564675.1 Onchocerca lupi | reverse complement strand
ATATATCCAAAAATTAATAATAATAATTAGCCCAAGTTCAATCAACAAAAATTAATAACTACTACAAATATTAAAATTTAAATAAATTTTTATTAAATATTTTTTTTAAAATTAAATTAAATCACTAATATAAATTTTCATATTTTTTTAATTTTATCCTTTTTATTTTTATTTTTTTGATTTTTTCAATTTTTACTCATCATTATAAATACCTGTTTCATAATGTCCATTTCAGCTAAAAATTCACGTCTTTCATTTTCATCAGCATTAGCTTTTAATTGTTTAACGGCAACTGTTGTTGGACCGATATATCCTTCAACACCGTAAGCGGTACCCATACATACCGTACCAAATGCACCTAAAAAAGACCAGTAATACCGTAAGCAGTATCTATGCATACGATATCAGATGTACTCAATGAATAACATAAATCTATCCCAAGAAATTCAATTATTTCAATAATTATAAGATTTAAGTTTTTTCTTTAGTTAAAAAATTTGATTCATTTTGAAACAATTCTTTTTCTTCCTTCTTCTCTCTCTCTTTTCATCCCTTTTTCATTTTATTATTTGCTTAAAACTTTTTAACAAATTTAAGTATTCTTTATCCAAATTAACTTTTTGGGGATAAAAAAATAATTGAACCTTGTCCAATGATACCACCAACTTGAATTTGATTAAATGGTATTTCATAGTCAATTTGTGGTGGTAAATTGTTAGCTTGCCGATAAAGAATATTTGTTTCAAACACTGAATGACTGAAAGAATACTTTTTCAATTGTTTTTTATCGTTTGTTTGTTATTTTTCCCAATTAAATAAGTCAAAATAAAATGGAATAATTTAAAACTTTCAAAAAAAAAAAAAGAAACAAATTTTAAGAATAAACAAATTTTTATAATTTTCTTATCTTTTTTTTTTCACTATATGTATATATTCACTAATAAAAAAAAGTGTATAATTTAAATATAAAATTAATTGGTATTATTTCGAAAAAAAAATTTCGAAAAAAAATGAAAATTTACCTAGAATGTGCCATAGCCCAAGGTATAATTGATGGTTTTTCAATTTGTGTTTTACCATTTTTATAAAATTTACGCACCAAACAGTATGCTAGACAACAAGCCATTGAAATAGCTGTCACAAGTGCAAATGTTGTCGCCAAGATGATTATTGGTGAATGGAACGATTTGTTGGATATTTCATGAACTGGTGGTTTTTTATTGGAATCATCCACATTGGTTATATTGTATAATTCCTTTTGATCGAAATCTTCGGTATGATTTTCACCACCTAATTTTGTAATATTTCAATTTAACAATTTCAATTTTAACAAAAATTTTTATCACTGAAATGAATATTTTGTGGAAAAAAATGTTAAAAATTTTATTTTAACCTTTTTTTTTTCTCATTTACTCATTATGAAAGTAATTTAGCAATTGTATCTAAATTAATTTATATGCAAATTTTTTTTTATTACTAAATTAATTTATATGGAAAGAAAAAAAAAAGAAAAATTAGATATTTTGGATAGGAAAAGAGGGAAAATTCTTACCAATTGATACTGTGGTCATATCATCATCGGTCAAGATTAGTCCAGTGAAAAATGGAACGATGACATCATCGCTGTGACATAATTGATCATTCATTGCAAAAACTGTCAACCGATATTCCTCATTTGGTGCCAAATCAATGGGTAACACAGTTGAAAGTGATGTTACATTCTGTAAATAAATAATAAAGTAAACAAGTAAACAAAAGAACTAATATAAATTAAATGAGTAATTAAAAAATGTAATTAATTGAAATCAGTTAATTAATATTGATTAAGTGGAATATGATAATTATCAATTTAAATTTAATACTTTTAATTATATATTATTACTAGAGCATTACCTCTTCAGCATAAACAACATGTGATGGCATATCAGCGAATCGAAATTTAAATGCATTTGGATTGCCGAAATTGATAGGATTGTGATAAAATCTACAAATGATTATTAACCTTCTATATGATTAAAAATATGAATTAATTGATTAATTAATGAGTGTTATAAAATATACGAATTATTGATTGATTGGAAAAACAAAAAAATAAGTAAAAAATCATGCAATAAATAAATATATTACCTTTCGCTGAGATCAAATCGAAATTGATGAGTATGACCATTGATAGCGGGATACATCCAACTAACAGCAGCCTTTATTTTGCCATCTTTTTGATAAGTTCTCACTGATATATTTTCAGCTACTGGTACAGTATTTTGATCTAAATTTGATAATTTTTACAAAAAAAAAAAAAAAGAAAAAAATCGATTTATTCAACAGTTTGTTAATATCATGAATCAAATTTTGATTGATTGCATTGAATAACGTACTAGCACAGTTACAGTATCCCTCGATACATGTTGGTACCATATACTTTATACCAGTAGCAAAATTTGGATCACCGTAAGGATACGGTTTTGAATGCATATGGATAAGATATGTACAATCATGTTGAATTTCCAACGGTTGAGAATCAGTTGTCATTGCAGGAATAATATGAGATCGTTCCATCTATAATTATTAGATTAGATAATTGTTAATTAAATATTTTGCAATAATAATATTTCTTTTCTTTAGAGAATTAAAAATATCGAATAAATTGAAAAAAAAAAAAAAAAAGAGGAATTCCTTAAAATTGAAGCTAAAAAACGAAAATCCTATTCAACGATCATTTTTTCTAAAATAATTTTGAATAAAATATGTTCAAATTTCAGCGAATTTTTCACATCTTCCTTTAATCTTCGATGAATTTATTAGTTGATTTAGACAAAGGTTAAAAAAAACATTTGATGTAATTATTACCAAAAATTCATGAATTTATTGATCTTTATTCTGGAAATATGCGAGAATAAAAAAGTAGAAAAGAAGAAAAAAATTTAGGCTTGAATTTTGATTAAATATAATTCAAAAGTATAAATATTTATTTGCTAAACAATTTTGGTCTCTTCTCTTATTAGTTTCTTCTTTTGCACTTTTTTTCCAAATTCCATTTTTTAATTTCTTGTTATCATTACAGTGTAAAATTTCAAAAGTTATGTAATATTTGATAATTTTACACGAAATTATTAGCATATTTGCACGAAGCAAAGAAATGCCTGATTAAATAATTATTACTTTTTCTAACTCAAAATTTTTTTTTCTTCACTTTTTCCGTGCAGAAAACAAAATATCAGAAATTAAATCAAATCAGTAATAAATTTGTCAAACTCTTCTTCTTCTCTGTCCCAAGCTGTTTTTGAAATTTCAGAACATCATTTGCTTTATTTTTGCAAATTGTTTGAAAAATTTGTATTTATTTGATTTTTTATTCATTCTAATCGTTTAAATGAGAAATCTTATGGAAGTCATTTAAACGAATAAAAATTAAAATTTAAAAAAAATTTTTATTATATTTTCATCAATTTCTTTACCATTTTTTACAATTTTCTGGCTTTCTTTTTTTCCTTTTCTTCCATTATTTCAATTATACAAACTATTCCAATGTTAATTTAAAAATTTCAGAAAAATTTTCATTAATTCATCCAACTTACCGGTCCAATATCATAGGTATAATATCCAGGAAAATCGCGCTCACACCATTCTTCCACAGCTGTTACCCGCAAATAAAATCCGATGCGTTCAACGTCTAAAAAAATTCAAAAAATTTCGAAATAATTTTCTAGAATAAAATTTTTGCAGAGATGAAGATAATTTTTATTTAAAAAGAAACTAAATTATTTTATATTTTGCTTCTTCTTCTTCTTCTTTCTTTTTTCTTTTTCTTTTCTTTTTTTGTTGAATTTTTCAATTTTTCACATTTAACTTTTTGGACCGGAAATCTGATTATTAGTTGTATGTTAAATTCGAAGGAAAACATTTAAGAAGAGAAATGCATTATTATTTCTAAGGTTTATAATACTTTTGCTATTTTCCAGATGTTAGATGTTATTACAAAAATGTACGATTGGTCGTTCAATTTAAGAAGAATTGTGTGTTATTATGATCAATGTGAAGTTCCAGATGTTAACGAAATATGTTGAATTTATCATGTTTGAATATAATGATGATAATTATGATGATAACAACAATAATAAATGAGGAAAAGAATAATTAATAGTAATAGTAGTAATAATAGTGATAATAATAATAATGGCAATAATAATGATAAATATAGTAAGGAAAAGAATATTACTAATGATGGTAGAAATGATAATAAAGATATGAATAATTATAATAAAATGTTTCAAAATATAATAATTTTTTTTTTTTTTTTTTTTTGCCAGACAATATATGACCAAATTTTTTTCTATTCTGAAATTCAAACTATTTAGATATAAAAATATTTTTGATTTATCTATGAAATGTTAAAATTTATTGAAATTTATTGAGTTTCGATTTTTTTTCAAAGAAAAGTGAAGATTGCTAAAGAAAATTTTGTGCATGAAATGAAAGAAAGAAAAAACGAAGAAGAAGAATTTATTAATGATTAGTTTTAAAAATTTTAATTAAAATCTCTAATTGACCAGGTTCAAAATCCCAGCTAACAGTTGATTCTAAAAATTTGACATCACCGATAATTGCTATCGTATCAACACTGATATTAAATGGTGGCGATGGATATTCTAAAATTAAATAAAAATTATCACAATAAATTAGTTAGAACTTTTTTTTTTTTAAACTAAAGTTAATAATTAACAACAATTATCGATTTTGAATAATTTTAAAAAATAATTTTTACAATTAATACTCATAATTCAATTAGTTTTGCAATCTGAAATGAAAAAAATAAATTCACAATATATCTATTCTTTAATTAAAAATTAATTAAATAATAAAATTAATTAAACTAATACGTCTGGTAACAAAAGTATTGGTTGTAAATCGTTCAGATGAACATTTCTTTATACAATTTTCATAAGCAATATTATTAGCATAATGATCACATCGATCATTACATCCATTGCCATTTCGATTACTCAAACCACCATTACAGGTCAAGAATAGCAGCAAATTAATTGCTAATAATAGTAATAACATGCTGTTAATCGAATCATTTTAATTGAATAATTGAAAATATTTCCATCGATTGCTTAATTTCCTCCCATCCATCGGGAGAAGAAGAATCGTCTTTCCGCGATAATTTAATCGCTATATCCAGAATTTAGTAGTATGAATGAATGAAGGAGTAGAAGTTTGCTAAAAAATGAATTTAAGAAATCAAAAATTTTTGCTTCAATATTCGACAAAAATTTATTTATCAATAAAATAAGAATTACAAATGAACAAATTCAATTATATTATATTCAAATATGTATTGTAAAATATTCAGTTTAAAATAAAATTTACAATAAAAAATTTTTTCTTCAATCAAATTAAGATAGATATCAAAACTAGAATGGATAAATCATCCATGCATAGAATTAGAATATATATTGCTTATCAAATATAAGCATTATAACTAATGAGAATTTTATTTTAAACTAAATATTGATAATATATTGTATTCAAATTATCAATCCTAATAATCATAATTTATCACCTATTTAGTAATCTTAACATGGCTAATGTATCATCCTCAATTATCTATTCTGATAATTTTGACTTGACTAAAATATTATAATTCAATGAGAATTCTATTTTAAACTAAATATTGACAATATATTGTATTCAAATTATCAATCATTTATCACCTACTTGATAATCTTAACGTGGCCAATATATCATCCTCAATTATCCATTCTGATAATTTTAATTTGACTAATATATTATATTTAAATTATCTATCCTAGTAAAGTTAATTTTGCTAATCTATTGTAACCAATATTGGTTGTAGCAAACTTAATCTATTCCTTTTCTTTTCTTTTTTTTTTTTTTAATTCAATTAACTTATTTATCATCATCTCGAATGATAAACCATTTTCTTCATCTCATTTTTTGTTCACATTTGATTAATTTCTTATACTAACCAATAACTTTACATATATATATACACACTAAATATATCTACTTATTTATAATATTCAAAAACTATAGAATATGCAAATTTATAAATGAAATTGTAAATTGATAAGATAGATATTATCATCAACAATATCAGCACAGACATACAAGAAAATTGAAACAACCATAACTGATTTAAGAATGGAAAAGGGGAAGAAGAAGAAGATGATGATGATGATGATGATGAAGAAGAAGGAGAAGGAGAAGAAGGCTTATAATGTTTTCGAGAAATGAATTTTGTCTGACGGCCAGCTGACATAATCATCGGACTTTCAATCCTCATTTTCCTTCTGCTTTCTCGAGAATATTTATCGATGTGTGTACTTGAATTGTTCAACATTTCATTCAAACTCATCACAGCTGTCCAAATGATCCAAAATGATATGCCTTGAGGGTTAAACGATCAACATTTTCAAGCAGCAAATGAACAGGATAATTTCCAACATTTTAGTTAACTAATTTACCAACTAACTTTCTTGATGATAATGATAATAGCATGATAATGAATTTTCCCTCTCCCAATTTTCCTTCTCTTTTTTTTCCATCTTTCTTTTTATCATCTCTTTTAAATATTTACAAATGGCAAATAGTATTAGTACGATAGAAATTGTTTAGGTTTAGAAGAAAAAGAAAAAAAAAAGAAAAAAGAAAGTATGATTTTATATTAATAATAGCTTGCATAAATATGATTAGAATGATTATAATCCTTAACTTTATTTATTTGTAATTATTAAATCAATTAATCAATTAATGGATGCACATGTAATTCTTAATTACATTTATTAGTTATTAAAAATTTTTTTCGAACTCGATTTTTGATTCTTTATTCGAAATTTGTTTATTATTTTTAAATTAATTAAAGAAAATGACTTAAATATGAAGAAAGGAGTGAAATGAGATGAAAAAAAGTACGTTATAAAAGTAATGATGATAACATTATTATTAATCGGTGTTATTTGTCTGGTTTGTCAACAACTATTTCGTAAATGTCTAGACTCAAGATTGAAAGAAGTCATTTGCTATTGTAGTAATATTAAAGAGTAACAGTGATAACGAATGATGTGATAGGATAAGCATAAATGGTGATGGATGTGGTTCAAAGATCAAATATCAGCAAGATTAAGCGAAATGAAACAACTTAAATTCAATATGCTACCTGCATCACTTAATTAGCGGCTTTATTTTGAAGTGCATTAATATTGTAAAATCGAACTTGGCAAAAATTGATTTTAAATTTTCAATTTAAAGTATAATTCAAAGCTTAAATTTATCTTGTCCACTTATATCTATCTACATATATATTTCTTCAATGAACCATGTTTATAAAATGCGGAAAATTTGAAGTAAACAAAAATATCAATCATGATATGTCCAATGGCTCAAATCAATCATTATCATCAATATCTTTCGTCAGTAATCGCTCGTCGTGATTAATTGTAGATAAATATTATTTTACAATTTTGATGAAAATATAAAAAACTTCTAATTTCTAATTTTTTTTTTTTTTTTTTTTTTTTTAGCAGAATACTTCGATTAAAATATTTAATTTCTTCAAATACAAGTTTTAAAGAAAGTAAGTGAATTAATAGATTTTAATAAAAAGATTGAATTATCCAAAAAAAAAAACAAACGAAAACAAAAAAAAAAATGCGGCAAGAATAAAAGCAAACTTACTCTTTGCTTAAAATTTTTAAAAATATTTTTTTAATTTTTATTTTTGCAAATATTAAACACTGATCGGTGGTGTGATATTTGAATTTTGAATTATCGATTAAATTAATGCATTTAGGATGATTAAAAAATAACAACTCAATTATTTTCCTTTTTTCGTCTTTATTTCGAATAATGAGAGATCATTTTAAAATTATTCCAACAATTTTAAGCAAAATAAAAATTTAATCAATTTTTTTTTTAATTTTTGAAATTTGAAGTCTTGAAATTGAAAGTGTCAAAGCTATCGATGAAATAAGTTAAAATGAGCAAAAGCATGAGATTAAATGCAATAAAAAATGAATTTATTGATCGGCAAGATTTAGTTGAACACTCACAACAAAAAAAATGAATAGATTACAATGTATTAAAGATCATTTGAAGGCAATGTAAAATGTTTCAGAAAGATTTTTCTTTCGTTTTTTTCTTTTTTCTCGCCAGAGTAGTTTATAATAACGATTGAAATTTTCTTGATAGAAGTTTTGTTTTTATAAAAAAATTAAATTAAGATAAGATCTGAGATAAATAAAAAATAAATAGTTGGGTTAAATAACAAATTTTGTTCGTTTCGGAAATTATTTTAAAATGATAAATGTAAAATGGTAAATATAAATGTATTACTTCCTAATGATAGTTTTACCATATTAAAGTAATCTTTAATCTATCGAAATAAAAATGTAAATATTCTCTGTTACGACCCTCGAAACTTCGCAATTTCTCCACGGACTGTTTTCAGATTTTGATAGAAACTTTTATTCGAATAGGACTTCTTTTTTGTCTAGACATACTTACTTTTTTTTCACGTGTCACGTCCGTGACAGTTAAAAGTAAGTGAAGAGGCTGAACTTTTTGACTCCGCCCCGCACCATGCCTTCATGATTGGACAGAATTTATTCACCACGCCTGATTTCTGCATTAATGGCGAACATTTCCTGCAACGTTTCAAATTTTTCATTGATTGATTTGAAATTTTGACACAATGTTACATTCGAATAGGCGCATTGTTTGTGTATAAATATATCTAGTCGTTTTTTTCCCTGTAACACCTATGACAAATAAAAGTAAATGAGCGGACTAAATCTATCGAATATTTGATCGATTTAACGGAGTTACAGTATTCCGCGTTTATGTGCGCTCTGTATGTTTTTAATAGCAAAAGTGAATATGGAAAAATTATTTGCTTATTTTTGTTAAATTGTTTCCCGCCGAACGATAAATATGCTTACCGCCAAAATGCTCCGATTAACAAATAAACAAAGTGATTTCAACCAATCATAATGATGACATGCCGGAGATCGGAAAAGGAGGAGCAGCCTCGAAAGAACTTCAAAGGTTCGGATTTCGGAGCAGAGTCAATTCAAGTTCGATAGCAATTTGAATTCAATAGCAAATCAGTTCGATGTTCCTATACCGACAAAGGGACAGTTTTACATCGACACAGATCGATGCAGTCATAACAGCAACAGTCAAGGAATTCTACTATAATTTTACATTTATTATATTACATATATATATGAATAATCTAAAAATCCTGAAGATTAAGCTAATTATCGAATGTTTCTAGAATGCCTCGATGACATTTTTTACAGGGTTTAGGAACATTTATTTCTGAATTCATTCATAAATTAAGCATTTATCAATGTAATGCTGTTATTTTCTCTATTCTTCTAATTTCAGTCAAAAATTTCTGGCAAAATAATAGAATTAATATTAAAATATAAAGCGGTCGTTTCCATATTTGAAACAGTTGGTTTTGATCTTCAATTCATCAGTTTCAAATTAGAAATAATTCATTTCGAATTTGGAATAGTCAATAACGGATTTGAAAAAGATCCAATTTTGAACATTATGTATAATTTCCATGTTCATTCATTTATTTTCATTTTTTAGTTTTTAATTCAAAATTGCATAATTTTAATTACAGTAAACATACAACGCAAACGTCTCATGTCAAGTAACAATTAAAATTATTACGTGAGATGTAATATTTACATTCCGCATCATTTAGATAATATTGTAACATAACGAGTTGTGGTCGCAGGGGGCTTTAGTGGTTCATGTAGCCATTGGTGGTTTTGCGAAAGTTTTGCGAAAATTTTTGAATATTGTCGATTTTTTCGGGATTTCTGGGATAGCTGAGTCACTGCTTGAAACTATCATTTGTCGGTATATATATGTCTTTCTGCTTTTTCATCGCCATGTTTGCAAATATGTCTTCGGTTCCTCACTAACATATTAAATAATTAAATGAGTTAATGTATTTATGTTATCAGATCATTGCACATACATAGAGGGATAATACAGAATCGATCAGTACTGTGTATTTTATCAGTCTGTGTTAATTTATGCGTTGTTATTTCGCACCATACAATTTTTTTTTCAATTGAATTTACTTAGTGGAAACAATTTCTGGTTGTTTTAGAAGTCATATATAATTTGAGGAATTAATGGGGAGAATATAAGGAGAGAATGTCAGAATTTTTGGACAATCAAGCGGAGGAATCGGAAAATTCGGGTGAAACGACGGATACATCCATTGATGATGATGATTTGGAGCCTCGAGCTAAACGACAACGAAAGCAGAAGAAAAAGGAGAAAGCAAAGAAAAAGAAACGAATTAGAAGGTTGAATTTCAGCTGCTTTTTTCATTAAAAATTGCTATTTTAGCGATATATTATTATAATATTGTCTATTAAAACTAATCAGTAATAAAAAGTATATAGTAAAATTCGAGAGATTAAACCTCAGTTTATTTCTCTCTTTTTTTTAGTATGTAGTATAATATTGTCTATTTTTTATTAAGCTTTATTTCTAGTACTCTGAAATGTCCGTAATTTATACTATTGATGATTATAGAGTAATCAGCATGCAAACTACCATAAAAAGAAACTCTTAGGGGCTTAAAAGATGAAATTTGTATTTAACAAAATCAGAACTTTTATAATGAAGGACCAAATTTCATGCTAATGGATTAAGTTTGCTTTAGAAATTTGACAACTAAAGCTTGTATTTTATGAATCTTTCATATTTTGTTCAAAATTTTTGTTTCTTTTTTAGCGATTTTTAGTATACTCGATTTGAATTTGGAATTTTATCTTTAATTGTTGCAGCGATGATGAGGATGAAGAAGATGATGATGGTGAAGATGATGAAGCCAAAATTCAAAAGGAAATGGCTGGTTTCGTGGTCGATGAAGATGAAGCTGATGAAGATGAAGGGGATGATAATGAAGTTTGTTTCATTTCTAGACTATTTTTTCATTTCTGTTTCTCTCAGAAAGTTTCACAAGAATTCGTCATGATAATTTACTGTAAGAAAAAATTACTGTTAATCTCAACTATTTGAACCAATTATTTCAAGTTGTTTCACGCTGAATTTTTCAGGACGATGACAGAAGTGAAAAAGATGATGATCTGGAATTAGATGATGAAGATTTGGATTTACTAAATGATAACTTAGATATACAGCAACGTCCAGCTGGTGGTCGTGTGGTAATTGAAAGTGATGAGGAAGAGGATGACCACAACAAAAATAATCTTTATGACAAGGTTTGTTGTTATTTGGTCTATTTGTTTTATTGTTCATTTTTTCTAAATGATGATTATTGAGCAAATTAATAGCCAAAAAAATTTAAAGGAGTCATGAAAATGCTAAGGACAATAAGCAAATGGTATTTATGTGATTTTGCAAGTTTGAATTTCTTTCTTTTTTCTTAGAAGTTAGCAAACTGTCCCATTTTTCAAGGATGATTTGGCTGATGATGATGATCGTCGTAGCGATTACAAAGAATCGGACCGACATATTTATGATGGGGAAGAGGGTTCAGGCACGGAAAGCGAACATTCTGGTGATCTTTCATCTACTCTAATAGATGTAGAAGTCTCAGGAATTTGATTGTTTTTCAACTACTTGGTATATCTTTCTTTTTTAGAAGATGATTTTATTGTTACTGACGATGGACAACAACCGCAACATCGACATCGTCGTTATCGTTATGCAGATGTACCGGAACAAGCTATTGATGATGCGCGGGAGATATTCGGAGTTGATGACTTTAATTTTGCTGAGTTTTACGACGAAGATGCAGAGGTTGTTATTTCTCTTATCAATTTTTCCTAGCACTTTCACAGTTTGTATGTCCTTAATTTATTTGGATACATTTTCATTTTAGCCAGGAGAAGATGAAGACGAATATCCGGAAGATGAAGAGCAGGAAGAATTGGAAGGAGATATATCTCGTTCCCGTAAAATGAAGCCAAAAGAGAAAAGGGCTACTTTAATGGATACAATTGAACCTGCTGAACTTGAAGAGAAATTACTTGCTCCCATGGATAAACGTATACAGTTGGATGATCGTCCTGAACGCTTCCAAGTAATTTAATGCTACTTTGTTATTCTTGAGCTTTACGTTCATTTTGGTTGGAATTGAAAAGAATTATTCGACAAATAGTCCACTTTTTGACTGTGCATTTTTGCAGCTTCGTCGAGTGCCAGTGAGTGAGGCTGATGAACACGAACTTGAATTTGAAGCGAAATGGATTTATCAATATGCATTTGATAATGCAACTTTATCGGAACAGGTATTAATTTATTTTTAACGGATAATTTCATATGATGATCAAAAATTATTATTTTTCATGCTATGCTATTATCTTTGAAAGCTTTCAATTCTTATATTTCTTTTTTCTCAGAAATTTTTGGATTCAGATTTTCATTCAGAAGTAAATTTGATGATCATTGAAAAGACGTTTTTTTTTAATCAACTCATGGCTATCAAAATTTCACTTATTTGTTATAAATAGCCTGTAAAACATAACTTTAGGAAGAAAGCTGTCTCACTGTGTTGTCAAATCCGGATCTTCGCATTGATGAGCGAGCTAAAATTGCTATGGAAGCGCCAGATAAGATTAAAGAAGCCTTGAAATTTATAAGAAATCAGTTATTCGAGGTAAATAAAAAGTACTTTTATTACTGTTATATATCAGTATTAAGCTTCTTTTGAGATTATATTTGTTCATGATGTTCACAGCTCTTGATTTTGTTTCAAACATATTTTACAGGTACCATTCATAGCATTTTACCGCAAAGAGTATGTGGAATCATGTTTGGTAATCAACGATTTATGGAAAGTGTATCAGTGGGATGAAAAGGTACTTCTTTTTGTTTTTTACTAATTTTATTCGTATTTAAAAACTGCGAATTATCTATTTTCTGTTTTAGTGGTGTCATCTACAACAAAGAAAGAAACGTCTATTAGAGCTGATGAAACGAATGTTGAATTATCAGATGGAGAATGATAACGCGGCTGGAATGCGTATTGTTACTGAGCAGGATATGAATGAGTAATCTTTTTTTTTTTTTTTTGATTTGTGTCTTTAGCAATGTCATAATATATATTAGTGCAATTTTGAAATTAAAAATTATTTTGTATTACAGGGTGCATGGAGTACAAACAGTAGAAGGTTTGATGGATGTTTCGACAAAATTCCAGTTGTATTATGGTCCAGAAGTGCCGAAAATGATAGATTGGGAAAAAATTCAAAATTTGAGTGAAGACGATCCTGAACGTGAAGCTGCTGAAATGCGTTTTCGTGCGGCTACAAGAACAGATAAATATATGGTATGTTTCAGTATCTTTTTCTGCATATTAGAAGAAAAAGTGGATGTAATTTGTTAAAACAAAACTTGGTCTGCATGCTTTCTGACTTATAGCTCACTGTATATTTTCCTCATTTATCTCATATTTCCAGCTGTGTATCCAGAATGGTTTATCCGGGATGGCTTCACGTTTTGGCTTGACTCCTCTGCAGTTTGCGGAAAATCTTGACTGGAAGCGACATGATATTGTACAAGAAGATGAAGAGCCATTGAAAGCGGCCGAACAATATGTCTGTCAAAGTTTTCCTACGTCAGAAGCTGTGTTAGCTGGTGCTATTCATGTTGTCGCTAAGCAGCTAAGCAGAGAACCAAAAGTACGTGAACTGCTGCGATTACGATATAGGTTACGTTTGAAGATTTCGGTATGTCCAACAAAAAAAGGTCGAGAGGAAATCGATGAGAATCACAAATTATGGCCTAGAAGGTAACGGTTCTTTTCTTTTTTATAATTTGTAGCTGTTTCCTTGGGTAACTAAATGTTGGAGATAATTTTCAACTTCAAAACAATAAAATTTTTGATAATTTAGGTATATACGCGACAAACCAGTTGCAAGTCTACGACATGATGAATACTTGTGGTACGTGCAGGTAGATGCTCTTTACTCTTGAATTGTTTTCAGCTATTATTTGTAAGATTTTTTGCAGAAAAAGGTTATAGAATTTTCATATCCCTATCATTTTTTATTGAGTATATAAGCTTTACATTTTTAAAATAAAATCATTTAAATAGAACTAAATCTATCGTTTAGGCACGTGCTGGCGGATTATTAAATTTAAAGCTGCATTGCGACACAGAAGAAGATATTAGATATAAGAAGACACTGCTCCAGGAATTTCTTTCTGAACAACCCTATCACAGGTAAAAGCCTTTTGATAGTAAAGAGTTTCTAATCTTTTTTTTTTTTTCGCACTTTGAAATGGCAGAAATGATGAAAAGTTTGAGAGCATTCATCGTTTTTTTTCAAAAAGATAGTCCTTTTCAGAGATGAATATTCTCGTGTTGTTGATATGTGGAACAAAGTTAGAGAAGAAGCAGTAACAGTTTGTGTTAATAACTTTCTTTTACCGGTGTTTGAACGCGAAGCTCATGAAAGACTTCTACAAGAGGCAAGAGATTATGTAATAAAGGTACATTTTTCAGATTTTTGTGCTGTGTTTTTTTTCTTCCTTTATCTAATATAAATTATATTTCTAATAGTATCTATTTTTTTGAATATAGATTTGTTGGGATGTGGTCGATATAATCATATAATTTTGAATTAAATGGTTATAAGAAATCTTGGTCCTACTGAACGAATCACTTTCAGCAAAGTACTCAGAATTTGTATGATCGAATTAAAACTGCAGCTTATCGTAGCATGCATGATGATGATGATGATGATTTTGAGAATCGATTTGGTAGTGGAACTAGAGTTTTAAGTATTGTGTACCCAGAAGAAAGGTAATTTCATTATTTAAGTTTATCTTCTCAAGATGCTGAGAATGAATTACTCATTGAAATCTCATAAGTGATAAATAACTGGAAACTGCCTTGAATAGGAGTTATAGCTATGATAGATCAATGTTTTCAGAGATCAAGCATCATTCTGTGCTCTTATCGATCAAGATGGCCAAGTTTTAGATCATCTGCGATTGGTTCATATTACAAAAAGTATGAATTCAAAAAAACCGGGTGAAGCAGATCTAAAGGTTACATATTCATTTTGTATTTTTCGGAAACTAGAGTTCACTCAATTGATCATATGGAACTTCTTCCGTAACTACGTTAAGAAGTTTTACATTTTTTATGCAGTATAAATAATTTTTTTGTCAAAAAGTCATTATATTCATTGTTTTAAGCTCAATTTATTTAAATTTCCATTTTGTGGTTTTTGTTTATTTTCCACTTTTTTAAGCGTGAGGACATGATTCATTTGCGCAGATTCATCGAAAAACGTCGTCCTCATGTAATTGCAATATGTGGTGAAAATATGGATGCTTATTATCTTCGGCGAGATATTGAATCTTTATTACATGAAATTTCTGGAATAGCAAAAGAAATCGCTGTGGAAATTGTGGATAATGAAGCAGCTAAAGTTTATATGCACAGCAAACAGGCAGTTGTAAGCACTTTTAGCAGTATTTTTACAAGTTTTTATATTGAATATATGCTTTTCACAGCAGTGCAGAAGATCAGAATACTGATCCATTTTGACAGCTACATAATTCATTTTCTCTTTTTTCATTTTCCATTCCTTTCTTTTTCTTCAGTGGAGCTTGGATGCATATAACATTAGTCACTTTGAGTAGCTTGCTCTTTGTAGAGCAGGAGGATCATAATCTCCCGGTTTTGGGCTCAAATCCCTCCTCAGCAAATAATATTTATCTGTGGAATAAGACTGATCATCTCGAATTTATTTATACTGTTATTTGGCAGAGAATGTAAGATATAACTAAAACATTGATTATTATGTTGATTGAATTTGATAAAATATTTCGCATATAATAATGAAAATATCGCAGCTTCTAGTTTTTAGCACTGTAAAAGTTTGCGCTTCATTTTGCAGACAGAATTCCCTAATTATCCACCGATATTGAGACAAGCAGTTTCCTTAGGTCGTTTGCTGTTGGATCCATTGATTGAATATGCACACTTATGCAATACAGATGATGATATTCTCTGTGTTTCATATCATCCACTGCAAAGTGAAGTTAATAAGGTAATTTTTTGATGCCGAGTATGAATATATGTAGTATATGAAAAGCAGTCATGATCAAATCTATCTATTTCCTCTTTTGGATTTTTCTTGAAATAAAAAAATTGTGTTGCATCAAATGACTTGATAATGTTATAGGAAGAACTGTTATTTGCATTATCATTGGAGTTTATAAACAGAGTGAATGAAGTAGGTGTGGATGTAAATCGCTGCTTGGAGTACTCTCATACTTCGTATTTGCTGCAGTTTGTTTGTGGCTTAGGGCCGAGAAAGGCGGTGCATTTACTAAAAATATTGAAACAAAATGATAATCTTTTGGAAAGTCGGACAAAATTAGTCACGTTATGTCGTATGGGACCGAAGGTAAGTTTTTTGAGTTCTATAAATTAATTAAAATTTTTCTAGAAAAAAACTTTTCCCCGTTTCTCTTTTTGATTCATTTTTAATGTTAGCTGATCTTCATCTCCTTATTTTATGAATTAATTGATATTTTATGATGTTTATAGGTATTTATGAATTCGGCAGGCTTTATCAAGATTGACACAGCGAAAGTGTCTGAAAGGACTGATGCTTATGTTGAGGTAATTATGAACTGTGCTTGAATTTTTAGACGGGAGTGCAATTTTGGGAAATTGTGTTAGAGCTGTAGAGAAGAAGTTATTTTTAAAAACAATTATGAGAATTTCTTTATTGCAGTCTTCATTTCGTTTAAATTTAGGTATTAGATGGTTCTCGAGTGCATCCAGAAACATATGAATGGGCTCGGAAAATGGCAGTTGATGCCCTGGAGATTGATGACGCTGCTGATCCTACAAGTGCTCTGGAAGAAATTCTACAAAATCCAGATAAACTTAAGGTATTTTTTACAATTTTTTTTTTGTTTTCAGATTATTGTTTTGTAGCCAACGTTTAGCATGAAAAATAGTTGATTATTGAGTTAATTCACTTTGTTGATTGTTTATTTGGTTTTAGGATCTTGATTTGGACGCTTTTGCGGAAGAACTTGCCCGGCAAGGTTTTGGTAACAAAAGTATTACACTGTATGATATTCGAGCAGAACTAAATCATCGATATAAAGATCTTCGTATTCCTTATGAAAGTCCATCTGCTGAAAGGATTTTCACGATGTTGACAAAAGAAACTTCTGATTCCATAGGTTAGTTTGAAATTTGTTATTATTGTTTATTGCATATTCCACTGATTTCTGATTGCTTAATGAACTTATTTAATGCAACTATTCAGTACAATTCGGTTGAATTTCATTATTCACTTAGGCTAATATGAAAATATAGTTCTAGTTTCAAGATTATTACACATAAAAGGATGTTATGCGTTGCAAGAGCGACTTAAAAGCCAGTATTTCCGTTCTGATCATAATTTATTAAATTTTTTCATAGAATTTATGCGTTGTGGATTATCGAGAGATTTCAGGAAAATTGGTAATGGGACGAGTAATGCATATAGTTTATCGCAAACCGAGAGATCCAGAAGAACGAGAACGGGTACCTCCTATTAGAGATGAGCGTACGGGTCAGTGGAAATGCCAGTATTGTTACAAGCCTGATTTCAACAATACAAATGAAGTAATTTTTGTCTAACAAAAACTTTTAATTTTCCAATAATAAGGTAAAAGGATTTTTATTATTAATGAATTGTTTTCAATAACTATGAAAATTAAGGTATGGCAACATATTGATTCTTGTCCTGGTCAACCAGTCGGTGTAAAAGTACGATTCGATAGTGGTATAACTGGTTTCATTCCAAATAAGTACCTATCAGATCGACCGGATTCGTTTGTGGATCCTAGTGAGAGAGTTAGAGTAAGTATTTAATATTTTTTTTTCAGTCAAAGAGAATGTGGAATTTCTCCTATATAATAATAATTGTTCTGTTAAATTGTGCTTATTTCTGGTCATTTTGATTTGAGGGCTTAGAGAAATTTGGAATTTTCAGCGCAATCAACCTATATATTGTCGAATATTGGAGTTGGATCCAGATAAATTTTCAGCGACTTGTTCCTGTCGATCATCTGATTTGAGGGGTCTGCAGCCGCAAAACAGCGAGTTTGATCGTTACTTCGATAAATTGAAATGCCAGGTATTAAAAGAAATTAATTAATTATGAAGTGCATCCAGCATATTTTTCATTTATTCTATTTTTAGGATGACGATGAAAAAGATAAGAAACTGAGGGAGCAAAGGAAGATTGTAACATATTTCGTGAAAAGAGTTATATCACATCCATCATTTCATAATGTTACTTTCAAAGATGCTGAACGAATGCTTCAAAAATTTGAGCAGGTATGTGTTGAAATGTTTATCATCGATTTTCAAGTCCTGATGAATTAAATTATTTATAGGAATGAAATTCTTTTTAGGGTGAAGCTATCATTCGACCTAGTTCAAAGTCCGTTTCACATCTGACAGTGACATGGAAAGTAGCTGATGGTATTTATCAACATATCGATATTAAAGAAGAAGGAAAGCAACACCAATTTAGTCTTGGCAAAACACTGTTAATTGGAACAGAAGTATATTTTTACACTTAATATATTTTTCGGTTATATATGAAAATGACTGAATTAATGTATATTTGTGCAGAAGTTGTGTGTAATTTCTTTTATCTGT
Organism: Onchocerca lupi; assembly: GCA_028564675.1. NCBI lineage: Eukaryota > Metazoa > Nematoda > Chromadorea > Rhabditida > Onchocercidae > Onchocerca > Onchocerca lupi. The sequence goes on along the minus strand of JAOVVO010000924.1, from coordinate 7,719 downwards.
TAACTGTTTTTTGTTCTGATCAATTAGATCTTTTGGAAATTCACTTCTTGTCCTTTTCCGATCTATTCAATATTTTAATTCCGTTGCACGTTGTTAACAAAGTTGGGGCATCTCTAGGAGTTTGAAGATTTGGATGAAATTCTTGCCCGTCACATACAGCCTATGGCAGCGTTAGCTCGTGATGTTTTATCGCATAAATATTTTTTGGATGGGAAACTAGCCGAAGATCGAGATGCAATTGAGGGTTATCTCTTCGATGAAAAGAAGCGAAATCCACAACGGATACCGTGAGTGTTTCATCCTTTAATTAATTTTTCTTTTTGTTATGTGTATCTAATATAATTTCTCTTTTATTTTTTCATGTTTATCTCTGTTTTTATTTTTATTTTTATATTTATAGTTATACATTAACGCCATCGCAAGATTATCCTGGAAAATTTGTTATATCATATTTACCACGCAATAAAGCGAAACATGAGTATATGACCGTAACATCAGAAGGATTTCGTTTTCGACAGCAGTTGTTTCAAAGTCTTGAAGCTGTATTAGCTTGGTTCAAAGTACATTATAGGGAGCCACCACCAGGAAGTAAATCTTTTTCTTTTATAGAATATTTATAAAATTTTAATTTGCAGAATTTTCCTTCTCACATTCCAAATAGCATTTTCAAGAGAAATTCAGAAATTAGATTCTTTTAAACAGATTCTTAGATTGCTTTGTATTCTACCTTTTCTTCAAATTTTCTGATGAAACGTTGGGGAGTAAAAGTTGAATATGTTTTGTAAAGTCACAGTTAATTTAAATTCAACGTTTTTTGAGTTTCAAATTGCAGTGTATCGTTGAAATGGTTATGGACATGATGAAAGTGGGCATCTCTATTATTGCTATATTCATATTCATATTTTGTTGATCTTTTGTTACATGTTGAAAAATTTTACTATTTAACAAGTTCTTGTTTCTGATGCATATTAATTTTTGCTAATGTCACAATATGTAATAATATGTAGAAATTAAGCGATCATTTTAGTTATCTTTGTCAATTTTTCAACATATATATGTGCATTTTCTTAACAACATATATTGTTTATTTTTGTTTAGTTCGAAAGATCCCTCATTGATTTCATCACCACGAGTTTAAAGTACAATTTATGGGTTTTTAAAGAAAAAAAAAGCAAGTTTTTTTTCGTAAATAGAATGGCCAGTATTATTTTGTACAACTCTATTGATGTTTATCCTCAAAAAGGAGAACTTTTGTTAAAACTATTTTCATATAATGAATTGAATTCTGTATGGGTTTATACAGTGTTACAAAAAATCTCACGAGCAAAAACTTGATTATAACCAATAAAGAACAAAAGACAAAAGGAATAGACTGCTTCTATTCTGTGCATGAAATTAGCATTTAAAAAAAAAAAAAAAATGAATATTTTCCTGATTTGTAATAAAATGAAACAGAATATTTTGATCGGGGAAATACGACACATCTTTCCATAGCTTTTTGCAAAAAAAAGCTTTTATTTCTAATTCACCAATAATAATCAAACTTTGCTGTAAATCGAAATTAATGAACCAAATAGTAGTTATTATCTTCATCGTAATTTGTTCGTAGTAATTCTATGTTTACTAATGATTAACCTAGTCAGCAATTCATTTGTTGATAAGAGACACAGATAATAACTTTGTTCAGGACTTTAGCAGTAGTATGATAAATTCATTAATGAATTATCTAATTAGTAATCATTTATTGCTATCAGCGTAAAGAGGAATAAGCTGAATATTATAACAATGTTTACGCTAGCTTATTGGTTAAATTTAGATATGACATAATCTTGCTTTTTTTTGTGAAGAAGCTATTGCAATTGGGAAACGATGGATCTTTCTATGTTGGTATGAATTCCTTAACGTGCATTCAATTCATCATTGCTATCATCAATGAAATACATTTTTTGGGAATTGATGCTGATCATTTGGCATCGTTGTAGAGATTGTTGTTTTAGCACCAGTTATCATTACCATTGCAATATTTGCTACAACTATAGTAGTTATGGACTGATAGGTTACGGATATTGGAAAGTTTTGTGAAAAAGTCAGTAAAGAAAGATAAAAAGATCATGTAAAAGAGCTACTGATGCTTTTTTATATAGCATCAGTGCTATCAGTAGTGCAATTTACTGATAGATGTTAGATAAAATCGAAATACTTATAAATAAAACGAACGAACTAATTAATTTGTAAATGAACTAAAATTTCTAATATTCTCGAGCAAATGAGTCACATATCTATAACTGCGCACAATGACTTTCATTCTTTCGTCTTCCAATTCGCAAGAAGAACTTATTGGGGGCATCATGTGAAATGTTGAGAGATTAACTGTCAAAAATGTTACAAGAACTAAAGCTTGTGAAAATTTCCAATCTTATCCTCAGTTCTCATATGTGAACCTCCATCAGCTATCAATGCCAAGAATGATCCAGATAAAAACAAGGAGCTTTCGTGACAGCAATGTCAATGTCAGCAGCAACGTTACGAGAATCAACCTGAACAATTTTTCTACATTGGGATGTAAAATGGGAGCAATCCTTGTGAAGTAAGTCCATGATATATCGTTATCTTCAAATAGATCACTCCGTTCAACAGCATTATCAGTGGTAAATCAATTTCAGTCTAATATCAAAGCGATTTCAACGACAGAACAAGCAACAGTTCAGAAGATCACTGTTAGTATATTTTATATATTTAAATTGATATAGGACTAGAAGGTTTGCGATTACCATTTTTTAGTTTTTAATAGTTGAAAGTTACAGTTTTTGTTGCTTACATTGAAGTCTGAGTCTTCTCCTTTCCATTTTTGATTTTTTAGTATTTTGGGTGGTTTTAATAAGTGGTTTATTTTGTGGTTTTTAATTTTACAAAAGTTGCCTTATTATTCGTTTACTGTTTACAATTTTATTGCACGATACTGTGTATAATATCGAATAAAGTCGATTGCTGATCTAGTAGAGTCACTAGTAGCAAGTAGCAATTTCCAATTCAATCAATCTACAATTCAAGTTACAAATCGATCCGAAATTTTCTCCTCAACTAAAAGCATTAAGGTTGGGATTTTAGGAATTGCATTGTGCGCACAGTTGAAACTGTAAACTGGTTCATTTATTATTAGAGTCTTATGAGATGGTATAGCGGAAAGTCGTGTCGGAATAGTTGAGAAGAGTGGGAGGTAACGGAAGAAAGTGGTGGAAGGTCACGCATTGGATGTTTTTTTTACGTGTATGATAGATTTATATATGTGTGCTTCATCGTTAAATAATAGTTCATTTCTTGAAATCCACGAATAATTTAATTAGTTGTAGTTTTAAGTCAATTAATTATTATATTAGCATAAAATTAGGTTTCATTTATGCATTTTAGTTTTACTTAAGTATTTCAGTTTTATGTTTGATTTGAATTTTATTTTTTGGTTGTTATTTTAATTTATATGTACTCATTTTATTTTTTTTTAATCATTTTTTTATGTACTCATTTTTTTTAATGCTTCAGAAAAATAAAATGAAAGTTTGTTACAATCTTTTGCAATAAATTATTACAATTTTTTTAATATTTATAATCGTTCTAACCATTATCAATTTTCCGGTATCTCATATGGTGTTTGAACATAAATATGCCTATATTTTATACTGATTTCTATTAAGTTCTTATAATTTATTGTTAAGACAAAAAAATGATGCAGTATTCAGCCTCCTTTTTTCTCTATTACAGCCTTTTTATTGATGAATAATGATAGTTTTGATAAAGATATTATAGTAATATTTGCTGCCATCAATTTACTTGCATTTGCCATGTAATTAATATATTTGTTCCAAATAACACAAATATTATATGTAACTTCAAGATTTTTTATTTTTAAAAAATAAAATTAAATGATTAGGGACAACTTTTATCCTTCTCTTGATTTATCACTGATCGTTAGCATAATCGAAATCTTATTAATTATAATAGTTTTGTCAAATCAATAGTTTTGTTGTTATTATTTTTAGATAAAAAGTATCAATCTAAGTGCTGACAGGAAGTGAAAGTACCGAAGGACGATGTCGTCCGATATCGACATCATCGAAATCGTTGACGATATACCTTCACCAATGATTTGCAACAAAGAACCAATTGTTTTTCGCGGAGTTGGACATCTAACGATGTTTGTACTTTATATTTAATTTTTTTAAAAATCCGTTTTTGGACTTTCAAAAAAAAAGTCCACTCTTTTTTTTTTTTTTTTTTGGATTTCTTTCCTATTTTTGCTATTCTGTTTATTTAAGTCAAGATTCATTTTGAAGAAAAATTTCTTTCCAAAATTGCTATGACTGCTAATTACATTTGTCTGTTTTTTTCCTTTTTTTTTTCGGAAGAATTTATTCTTAATTATAGCAAATATGAGAGATATTTTTCTTAAACCTTTATTAGATCAATAAAACACTTACCAGCTCTGATTTAGATATTTCATTACTGTGAATGGGATGGTAATTTTTCTCTAATACTAAAATGAGACAGTTGTCACTCCTCCAGGAAAGTTCGGAAATTTGCCCTCAAGTAATAACTAAACTTGAAATTAGTGATGTTTATTTCATCTATAAACCAATGAGTTCATCAATTAAATGAGTGATTTGAAGTTAGCTTTGTATACAAAACAATGGTCTCAGAGTAAAGTTTCGGAAGAAAGAAATGGAGAACTAAGCAGTTTCGGTAATTCAAGTGATAAGATTGCTGCTATTGATTGAGCGATATGAAATTATTTTCCTTCCATATAATTCAATTCTGTGTTTTTCTTAATTTGCACCATATCGATTTGTGCATTTGAGCAGTTACTTATATGATTTAAGGTTTGGTCTGAGCTCTCGGTTTGATACCGAATTTCCAACCATATTAACAGGCCGTTTAGCACCAGAAGAGCTAGCAGATACGATGCGAAGAATTAACGGTGTATTGGCAAAGAGCATGTCAGGAAACGTTCGTTGGCTCATTTGTGGGTTACTTTTTTGCTGTTGTACCGTCGGTTGTTCATTATGGCCTGTTGTCTGTTTAAACAAACGCGTAAGTTATGGCTTAAAGTTGTCTACATTATTTAAATAATTTTTCTATTGAGATAAATAGACTTAGGATATTGAACTTTCTAATTTTTTAAAAAAAAAAGGTAAAAAAAAATGACAAATGTTCTTACATATCGCAGCATTACTTTCCGAAGCTTTTCTTAAACTGATGAAGATTTTATGAATTGTTAGTTATATTACTAATAAAGCATTATGAAGAAGCACATTGTTTGAAGTAATTTTTTAATTCTCATATATACGTATCAGTTTCTTACACCAGCTTTATCCGAACAAAATCTTGCCATTCTTGAAAAAAATTGTAATATTTTTTAATAAGGACTTATTCTCTCATATTTTCTTTGCAGAAGTATCGCTGAATTTAAATTTTCAAAGAGCGATTCACTTTTTTCCAAACAGTATCATCCATTATATGATGACATTAGCACTCTAAATTGTTTTTTTTTTTCTTTTCAGACGGTACATGCATTAGAGAAATTATTGGATCATGAAAATCAAACGCTGTATAACAAATTGGGTTTACACTGGCGATTAGTAAGGCGACCGATCGAAGTTAATTATAGCATGACAGAATATGTTTTATTATTAGAAATTCTGCCGAAAACTCTTCTTTTATTGCCAGACTAGTACCAGCATATTTGTCTTTCTAAATATGGTAAGTAGTGTATTAGATTCAGTTTAAAAGATTTCTGTATTAGAGATGAAATACTTGTCTATTTAATCAATTGTTTTGCGAAGTTTGTTTTTTCTATGAGCCTTTTGCTAGGCAAGCATCAATTTTTTTTTTCTTTTAATGGATTAGTAATATTTGATGCACAGGCGAATTTGTAAATTTAAAGCCAAGATAATTTAGCGAGATACTATCTGCAATTAAATTTCACTGAATCGATGGAACTGCATGATTATTTTTCATTTATAACAACTCTATTAAATTTATCTGTTTTTTTTTTTTTATCTAGGAATAATTTTTTTATTAGAAACAATGGATTTGTTTCTGATCCGTAATACTTTTGCAGAGCATTCGATTTACGTGTGTCGCTGATGAATCTGTTTTGAGCTTAAAGTTCGATTGGGCAGTTTCAAATTCAATTTATTATATGTAAAATGAATAATTTGGAATTAAAATATACCATTCCCTAAGAGTTTGTTCGATCAGTAGACTCTAAGATTATAATATAAAAAGCTTATCAAATTTAAATTTGTATTCATCTTAAGCACTTTTTTCGCATGCATCTTTTCAAAAGTTTTTTGCATTTCTCCATTTTTACGATTGTACATGGCTTGATTACTTTATTGCCGCAATTACTGGTTTGTTTTGACTTTTTATTGCCTTTTTTTAACATATTTTTTATTTTATTCATCTTAATTTTTGTTTTATTAACTTCTTTCTTCAGTTTTATTTTTCTGTATTTTATATTTATTTTCATTATTATCTTTTATAGTTTCAACACTTTTGTGGTTTTTTTTAAATAGGTTTTTTTAAGCCCTTGGTATAGATGGAATAGTGTTGTAAATATCTTTTTTCATTTTATTTAAAAACATTGATTATTTTTCAAAATTTATGTTAGTACAGTGTTTTCTTATAAGCTATGAACAATACTTTTAAAATTGACCTCTTCATAAATAAAAAAAAAAAAAAAAAAGAGTTAGAAGAATTGCTTCGAATTTACAAAATCTTTTTTCATAAGCTGATTTATCACAAACAAAACATTTTTCAGTTTTTTTTTTCTTGAAATTTCAGTTGCACTTTATGTTATCTCTACATAATAGTTTCAGTACCAATCCTTTCAATAGTAAATTGCAATCAAAGCATGTGAATACATATAAATTGAAAAATGAGAAGTACGTGTTGTACAAGAAATTGCTCTCTTCTTTTCAAATTGTAAATAAATTGGTTAAAAAGCTTAAATTGTAATTAGCTATAGACAGTTTCAACTCAAGGGCATGTGTACTTGTATAAAAGATTTGCTTCAGTAAATTGCTTTTATATCTATGAAATAAACGAAATAATTTTTTGTATTATAGTTTAACATATATTTTGTTGGTTTAATGTACTGTATGATTAATTGTAGAAAGGCTTCCATTCGTTATGGTTTTATAATTAATTTTTGTTCTTTTTCTCTTTCCGGCATCTTTCTTCTAATCAATATTTGGTAATTTATTTTTATTTGAAATTTATTTGAAATTAAAATGCAATTATTGTCACTTATATTGTTCTTTTATCCATTTTATCCTCATTCCTTTCTCCTTTATCTTTTTTGTAAACTTTTATCTTTTGTTTTGGGCTAAAAGAAAAAGAAATTCATATATGTCTTCTGTAATTGTCTTAGTCGTTATGATGATTTACTACGAATATCATTATATCATTATGATGGTCTACTACGAATATTGAAACAAAAATTTTAGATTATCATAATCCGAAACTGTGCCAAAATGATCTTGTTTCGGATCTCTTTAAGACAAAAATGATTATATGGTATGATCTTTTCGGGATTCTCCTCATTGGTACTTTATATTTGCAATAAATGATTACTGACTTTTTTTTAATCATTCTTTGACCTAATTGTCGCAAAAAAACTTATCAAACATTTGATTTGAATTAAAAGAAAAACAAATCAATAAC
>JAOVVO010000923.1:0-26461 GCA_028564675.1 Onchocerca lupi | reverse complement strand
TATATATTCGTATACAAAAATAAAAGCTCAAACCTGATAGCCAAAGATCTCTAACAGTTGCGGTAAATTCCGATAGATTTCGAGGAAAAGTGATGTAATTATTTATCTGATAAACTGACAAGTGAAATATTTCTCATAATTTATAACTCAAAAGACTTGTTAGAGAAATCGATAGTGGGAATAAATATCTAAAAAGTTTAGGAAGACACATTTAAACCGCAGTATGTTATCTACATCGAATAAAGATTAGAATTAATCTAACAAATGTAGATAACATCGAATAAAGATTAGAATTCATCTAACAAATGAATATGCAACAGCTACAATTGATAGATTCTTGAAATAGAAGGATTTACTGACATTCATCTATTTCAACTGATATCTTATTTAATACTACCTCTTTTGAAAAAAAAAATAGTAATAGTAATAATAATAATATTAATGATAAATAATTAATAATAAATTATAAATAGTAAATAGCAAGTAATGATAATTAATAATAATAATAATGATAATTAGTAATAATAATAATAAATAAATAGTAATTAATAATAATAATAATTAATAATAATAATAATTAATAATAATAATTAATAATAGTAATAATAATTAATAATAATGATAATAATTATAATAATAATAATTAATAACAATAATAATAATAATAATAAAAGGCTGAATCACAAAAATATAGAATTTCATGCATAAAACTTGGCCATGTTGGAGAATTTGTCCATCAATCAGTCTATTAGAAAGACAAACATTGCACATCCCTGACATCTGATGTTCTCACAGATTCCAAGAAGTCATGGGCAGTTTCAGGCGATAGGAACATTATAACTATCACTTTCACGGCCGTAGACATATACTTGAATATATCAAAATGCTACCTTTCATTTCCCAGGCTAAAAGTGAAGGAATGCGCCGAAATCTGCAAGTTAATTAAGGAAATAATAAGTTTCAAGTAATGTAAGTAAATCCTTGCAAATAACAATGACAGAAATCGCTACGACAACCACCACTTAGTGCTGGGCATATTGGCCGGAAACGATGATGATGGAAATGAGTGTAATTGAAGAATACTAACTGGAAACCTTGCATAGAGAATGTTGGAAAGTAGAAATAAATCATTGAATTAAAGAAATTACCGTTTGAAATTTAAATTTACTTATTCAGAAGTCACATAAATTACTGGAAAGTGAGAATACTGACAGCTAGGCTCAAGCACTTACACTTCAATTACCTCAATCTTCTGCTTATAGTTGGGTGCAATATTCATGTCTACAGCACTATTATTTTATAGTTACCACAAGTTTGCTTATCTAAAAAGTAAAATATTGTTTACTTATACTTCACGTTCGCTATCTAAATATCTCATACAGTTATTTCTTCTTAGTTTGTAAAGGATATGTAACTATTGAAGGGTTGCCGCTCTCAGATGTTTGGCTAGAATCTTTCTTCATGCTCATTAATTGCAAAAAAGAATGAAGTAAATCGAAGATTGGATTTATCAATGACTTGCCGACTTCTTGCTCGCCTCCATCGCATCATCCATGATGAATTGAAGTTTGATAAGTCTATCTACTGTGCAAGTGTACGACGACGAGGAATGATGGCGTGCAGTCAAGAGGAAAAGCTGAAAAAACTGAAATGCGCTGGATGAACATTACACAGCCAGGAAGGAGAGAGCTCGTCGTCGCACTCGCTCAGATCTTTTTGAATCGATTGTAAATGCCTGGAAGAACAAGAAATACATGTTGCAACGGTCGATGACGCTACGCAGAGATGATGAAAAATGTTCAACTCAACGTTGAAACGAGAAAAGATGTGTGTATGTGATAATATCATTCCCACTGATGAGGAGAGCGGAGAGAAATAGCAGTAATGCTGTCACCACAATTTAATCATTTATCATCATTATCATCACTATCTTCAAAAATATGTCATATAAAACATCTTTATCATTTCGATATCCGATTGCAACGCACAAGCGTAACGAAGTAGAAATGATACACTACATATTATTCATCGATATGAAAGAAAACATCACAAAAAATAAATAAATCAAGAATGCTATATGTTGCGGTGATATGGAAGCGAATTTTCCATAAATAGCGATGATAAGAGTACTGGAATAATGAATAGAGCAAAGTTATAGATAGTCAAGCAATTACATTTAGAAAGGAAAATCGAAAATTCTTGGATAGAAAATTACTTGAAGCTTTGACTTGACTTCAAGAAAAGAAATCCTTTCGATGTGGTACACTCCAATGCTGTGATGTCATGTAACAATAGTAAATTTAAAAAAATGCATTTAAGATAGACATTAATCTTATTCGACTATTCTCCAGAGATAAGACAAATTATGGAAGGATCTGAGATTCAGAGAGTTATCATTATATGCGTCCAGAGAATCAGTGGTTATTTCAAGCGATCCAATTTATCTCTAGAGGTTGACACATCTCTATCACGCTAAAACCATCTGCTCATACAAAAACCAATTTTTAAAAGAACTGATAATGAGTTGGGAAATCCATCGTGTTTGTTCAGATCATTCAATCTCTGATCATTAAGGTAAGACATAACTGACAACTTTGATATCAGACATTGGAATAATAAAGGTTTTTGAATTAGATTTGCCTTAGCAAAATTATATATGACTGAGCATTAGGAAGCCGGAAAAATTAGGAACTAATTCAATCCATCTTCTTTCCATTAACAAACATTCTCAAACATCAGAATAGTGCCTGTCAAGAAGCGAAATGATATCACCGAAAAGGTACAACGATCAGCACATACACACCGCAATGTAAATATGAAAAGTGACATGGTGGCGGTCGTGCTGATCGAGTTTGTTTGTATTCTTCCAATTGATTGATTTTTTTTTTTTCTTTACTATCACATAAAGAAAATGCCGCAAAAAAATCTTATTACCATCACCACTGATGAATCATTGCTTTACTGCTTAAATGAAATCGTTTTCAGGTTAGGTGATGATGCATGAGATAAGATTATTTCGTGACATAGTACATAAAGTTTAGTGTAACAATCCTCTCGTTATTGAAATAATAATGTCATCGAGCCGAATAATCGAATTATCTTTAAACTTTTCATATCGAATGAAATCGGCAAATTATGGTATTCCCTACGACAAAAAGATTAGCAGAGTTACAGTGTCAAACAAAAAAACAATTAAAATTGTAGAAATATAAAATCCACTTTATTACTTAAATGCTTCATCTTGGTTATATTTAGAAATGAAAATATATAAAGAGGAATTCTCTTCCAATCTAAAAAAAAAGTAAACCTTCTCAGCAATACTTTCGCTCTCAGTTGAACAGGTAATTGGAAATATGAGCAGCATTTTTCCTGTATTATACAGAAATCTGAAGCGATGAAAAAGAAATTTTAACTAGCATCTGAAATTCCCACTCAAATTATGCAATTATGCACTTTTAAAGCCCTAAATTGAAGGAAAAAAAATGAAAATTCTAGCTGTATGAGCATAATTCAAATACGCTAATCTTGAGTCTTGAATCTAGAGTATTGGCAGCAAAAAGTACATTTACCCATTTAGTTAAACAATTTTTATTTCACTTAAATGCTAGCAAAGGTACGGGTCCAACGTTATCAGTAGTTCTTGTTTGTTATCAAAAATAAACTATTTCATTCAAGCACAAACTCTATGATAGTTTAACAAAGTAATTAGAAAATCTTTCTTTTACAATGAAAAGCGAAAGAATTTTGAAGCCAACCAGTTAGACAGTATATTCCATATCCTACTACAATTTTATTTTATCCATCACAGATCTGAAATAAGGGGAAAAAATTGGATTATTTCGGATTTTATAACTTTTAACATATCATTGCATTTCTCATTGCATATCATTGCATTTCTTAAAGAGACATTATAGTATGTCATTGAAGATGATATTCTGACCTTTAACTCAAGTTGGTCATTGCCCTTAAAAAGGATGTAAGATGAACCCATCAATTTTTTAACTGATTTTGAAAAATGTTCACAACAGATTTTGCTTCCATTTTCTCTTTGTTAAAAGAGAAATTTATGGAAGCTTATATGTGCATATTGTACTGTCCCAATTATTTAATTTCCGAAGACAGTTTTTTTCCATTAACAAATCTTAATCACTCAATGAACAATAAATTGATCACGAAATTCTTTAATGTACAACTAATCACAGCGATATTTGAAATCTCAAACGATATCTAACTTTAATTGGAAATAGCCACAATACGGCAGTTTGTGGAGCAAATGATTTGTAAAAGTATGGAATATTTTGGAACAACAGCAAATAAAACATCAGAGGAAGAAGCGTTTGATATAAATTTGAACGATTGAATTACTGCTCCAAATGAATAGAAAGATGACTCAAATGAAATATTTCCTCCAGGATGAATAGAGTAAAGGGAGTAACAAATACACGAGTGAATAAAAATTTAAAATTTCTGCAAAAAAAATCTCAGGAATCTTACAAGATATCGATAATATTCAGAATGAATTATAGAAAAAATGAAATAAAGTATAAAAAGTATGAACACTCATGAAAAACAAAATTCAAAGCAATGATGATTGCTTCAGTAACCCTGCTCACATCTCACTTAAAATTCGATAAAAATGACAGTTTAAATCATATTTTTTGAAGTTTTGAAATACCACTATTGGGTTTCTCCCAGTGGAAGTATTTTAAGTATTAGTACCATCAAAATTTCCAATCAAAGAAGTATTCAACATTAATCATTATCCTCATAAATTTGTTACTCATTCAGTTCCACAAATCATAATTTGTTACTCATTCAGTTCCACAAATCATAGTCTGGTCCAATTTTGACTAAAAAAAATTCGTTTCTCTCCATTCTTAACAAATTTAATATTAGGATACAGCAATTTCAAATGCAAATTATATTTGATGAGCTTTTACTATCAAAGATAATAATACAGTAAAATTCAATGTGATAAGTACAAGCATATTCTTTCCAAAATCATTCGACAGATATTATCGGAAAATAAAAAATTTAATGATTGCACAAAACGAAAAAGAAAAGCATAACAAGAATAATCACTATTCAGAAACACTGAAAAAAAGTCAAGACTGGAAGGCATTTTGCTTATTAAAGTGGTTATCGTCTAAGAAATTGATAATGGTCAAAAACCTATTGTTGAGTCTTTCGCTCTCCCAAAAATGTGATCAAAATGATATGGACCAAACGATTCATTGAGATATACCAGGAAATGACAAACAGTAAACAAGAACAATTATCAAATTATTAAAATCATAGTTATATCTTCCAAGTGTCATCATCACCATCACAGAGAATACGAAATAAGGATGCTCACAACCAACTTCTTTAGCGAAATATATGATATAACGCATTCAACAACGAAAGTGTAAGTAGAACGCTTTTTTAATCATCACCGATTTCAATTTCATAAGCAATTAATAATTTGTGATAAATTTCCTGAAATTAGCATCAATAAAGATCATACAAAACTTGGTGAATTTGATAGATTTGCTTTTAGGGCGCACTAGATGAAATTTGCATATTAACATAAAAATGTAAAGAACTAAGAACATATTGCTCTTACGATAAGTAAGATATCAATAAGATTACCATAACTAATAAAATTGAGCCAAATAGCACGTACTCAATATTTTCTGGCACACAGTTGCGTCTCGCATCTTTACCAAAATAAATAAATGTCAGGAAGTTACTTAACTCCCCCTTTCCGTTTTCTTTCTCTGACTATTGAACGTCCATAAACAAAAACACCATTTTATATTTTAATGGAGATTTTGACTGAAAAAACAATAAATACTAACAGATGCAGAAGCTTGTTCTGTTAGCTCGATCACTCTTCCACCTAACGTGTTTAGTTTCAGAAAACTCTTCTGTTTTTTCCGCAAATCAATCAGAATCGTTTTACCCGAAAGTGTCGGTCTATTCATTTCCGTGTATAAAACTTGCCATTCAATATTCCAAGAACCAACTATATCATTTTTTTTTACATTCATTGCACGCCTGCAATCATTTCTCTACAAACATCTGCAAGAACTGCAATCAGTATTCCAAATTCTATCAATTTTTGTAAAACCTAGCTAAATAGACACCTTAAAATTCTAACCTGTCGGTGATAATAAATAGGCTCTTCTCAGAAATTGGAGCATGCGCCACGAAATAATCGGTATCCGCCACTGAACCATTATCAGCTTCCTGAACATTCAAAATATATATTGCTAACAATGTAGAAACTTTACAGCACTTTTTTAATGGAAAATCATTCGCGAAAAAAAAATTTCGCTAATGTTGTCCAATAATTCGCTACTCTTTTACTGAATGCTGGAAGTTGAAAACAAAATGTCATATGTCAATATAATATTCGGTATATATTATATATATTCAAAAGTCGATCATCAATGTTTCTCTGAATTCATATGTATGAGTTCAATTTCTCTTTCATTCAAAGCGCTTAACTTTACAAAGAGCATGGTGTGAGCAGCAATCGAGAGAGTTTGCTCAAGTTGAGCACATTGGATGAAAGCATGACTAAGAAAAATATGAAGCTTTCATAGTCATTAGAAAATGACTTTCAAATAATACTACTACGAAAGATCTGCAAAATTTCCATCAGAAGAAGCTGTAATTGGAGTTCAGCGCAAAGAAACAAAATCTTAATCTTACACGAAATACTTGAGCTCCTACAGCAACTTTTTGACTATATGGTCGTACGATATTGTCCGAAAATATAACTCGTGATGGGCGCAATGGCTTCATTTCATCAATTCCAACCGTCGCGCTGAAATTCTAAATTTTGAGATATCTAAAGATATTAATTTGCAACCTAAATTAAGCATAAGTATTCGAGCTCATTGGTTTGAAAAACGTACTTAACAAGGCAAATGCCACAAAAATACCACAAATATATCGAAATAATATACAGCCAAATATTTAGTTTAAAAAGTAGGAAAGAATTTAATGAAAAAAACTAACGATCTCACAGCATCTAAAGTGCTACTAGCAAAATCAACAGCTCCAGATAAAGGACGTGTAACGATGCCAACTAAACCGAGACTAAGTCCCTTTGCAAAACCACCAGCTCCTCCTGAGCGAGCACCTAAAATTGATAGTAAAACGAGACAATTTGCTTTGTTAATTGAAGATATCGAATAATTGGATTTTTTGAATGGGCTTCCTTGCTACCAGAAATAAATTATCAGAATAAGAAAGCAAATCACTCATTTCACTGCAAATGTCACAAGCATCCTATAGGCACAAATAAAAATTACCAGCAAGTGGCTTGAAGACAACACCAGTGATGCCTTCATAAAAACCTTGTCCAACACTTTTAGCACCACGAGCTACACCCTCTCCGATTGTTTTTGGACGACGATTCATTATTTGCTGCCGCTTACGCTGATATTCTTCATCAAGAGTTAATGCAGCAACACCCTAAAACTCGTAATTTTTATGTTCAAAATGCAGCAAAAACATTCCATAACAGTTTGTTCTCGAAATTCACCCTTCTTGCTCAGCACAAACCTATAATTTCACATATAAAAATATTCCTACCGAACTTCTATATTTCACAATTTTAAAATATGACATTTTGTAAGGATAATATTTTTAAAGTTTCACACAAATTTCACGCTCCATATTTGTTTAAAATCTCGATGCTACTTACTAAATCAAATTTCCAAGTCTTTCTTCAATCAACCAAAAATGTCATACATTAAAATCTTCATGAAACTAGAAAATGAAGAAGAGGTACCTTTCCTAAAGTACCAGCGATTCTCGAAACTGCTCCAACTCCACCGCCAACTGTTGCACCAACAAGACCTTTAACACCCAGAGCAACTCCCTCAGCAAATTCTTCGGGTCCTTGAACAGCTCCCTGAAGTATTTCTTTTCATGTATGAATTAGATAAAATAAATCTTCGTTTTTTCTCACAAAAAAAATCCTCAACTGATTCCTCCAGAAATCTTAAAACAAAATGGTCATGTCGACTTCTATCTATATTTTTAGAAATGAATTCTTTATCTGACTGTGTAGAATCCCTATTTCTTCAATGTGAAACCAAAAAGTTATCACTTAAAAAGCAGGAATGAGTAAAACTAATAGTATTTTCAATCATCTCATTTTTCAAACGGTAGTTTTTTGAATTTATGAAAAAAAAAGCAAATGGAATTACGCTTTTGTTTGATCAGAGATGAAAAAAGCAAAGTTTCCACTACAGCATAGAAACAAATCATATAAAGACAAGGTAACCTGGAATGGTTGATAAAAGAAATCCTGCACTCCAGCTGAAAGATCGCGAACAAGTCCAAATGGATTTCCTAGAATGTCGAGACCCAGAACAAGTACATAAAGTTGCTTGACGATTTGCGATGTGTAATGCCCTGTTATTTCGCTTTGCAACTGAGAGGTTGTATAGAAAGCATATTCTCGCTCGAAGAATGCCAATCTATGAGGAAAGTTTATTGAAAATAGAAGCCGAATTACTATTACTACTTCCAGTTATTTATCAAAAAATAACATAGTTGAGAAACATTAATCAAACAGATATATATAATTAATCCAATCATGTCTCCTCTCTGAAAATCATTTCTTTTCGTGAAAATATTTGTATTTGGATAATTTCTACTGTATCTATCTAGAACTGAATTTCACGGTTATACTCTTCGATTCGTCCGCTAAAAGAAAGTTTTTGATCCTTCATCTACATTTATCCACTTATTTATTACAAATATCGATTTCTGCGTATTAAGGTCAGTGTTTGTAACAACTAAAGTAATATTCGAAAGAATGCATATAAAAAAATGACAATGTGTACATAGATTAGATAGCTCCGCCAAAAATGCAAAATTATAAAACAAAACCGCCATACTTAAAAACCACATCCTGAATCTCAGTCACTGTTACACCAATACTCTTCAAGAAGACATTGATAAATTCAGATTGAATTGGTGGGACTTGAATGGTTTCCTTTGGCTTCAAGGCTTTATCCTTCAGTTGCTTGCCACCAGAACTGCCACCTTGGGAAAATGATAAATGTATCTGCAAGAATTTCATCTACTATTATCTGAATCAAAAAGCCAAGAAGTATTTTAATCTCCTTTCCCAAAAAATTTGAAATAATAGATCACTTTTGCCTTTTGTGAAAGTGCTTAGCAATCTTGTTTATGTTCATTCTTTACACATATGAAATGCATCCCCTTTCAGATTTAGTAAAATAACAAACTTTACAGATTGAGCTCTTTTTAATTATGAAAATATTTGCAAAATATCGTGAAATTTTATAAAAATTTTGCACAAACCATAAGCGGAGAAATATGTAAACTTTCGTAATATGCTGCTTGTTGAGAAGCCATCGTCATTCCCGCAATCATTTCTAATTGATTTTTTGTCATTTCAAAATCTTTTACAAAAGCTTCTTTCTGGAAAGAATTCACGAAATTAATATACTATGCAACCCTACTTCACTTTACAGATTGAAAACATAAATATTAACTGCAATATTCTTTACTATAAAAAATTTTATGCACTCATCAAAATAGACAATATTTTTGATGCAACCATAGCTTAAGAAATTCTAAAATACGTTTTTTCGCGATGATTAAAAGATACAAATAGCCAAGAATGTATGCATCTTCAACATTTTTCTTGCATACGTCTTACTGCATGCACAATTATGTTAGCAAAATAAAAAAGTAGACACCCACCTACTTTCATACTTCGTGAATAAAGAAAAAAATCTAACTGTATATGGTTTACTCTCAGCTTGAGAGGATATCAATTCCAGTATTGCGTTTACGAAACCTTGATCAACTTGCACTGCGAACTCCTGCACCAAAAGATGAAGGTATTTTATTTGAGCAATTCTGCTGTGTTCTGATTCTCGTCTTATGTAGCTCAATTCACAGAAAGATTTCGGAGCTGAAAATTCTTTGAAAAGAAATGAATCCATTACTCAGGATATCAGAAAATAATGTTTGTATCTATATTTTTTATCAAAATAAGAGCTGTATCTATATTTATATTATAAGCTTTTGTGCATCAGATCTGATAAAAATTATCTGATTGATTATAAATCAATTTTTAACCGTGTGTAATTACCGTTATCTTGAATGACAGATTTGGGTGGTGGTACAACTGAAAGTACGCAGGGAAATACGCATGCCGGTAACTGATTGTCGATCTGTAGATGATTCAGCTAAAAAAAAAAAAAAAAAAGAACAGTAAACAAAACCAAAAAATAGAAACAACGACAAGTTTTCGAAATGTTTCACAACACATTTTTTTTTTTTTCGGATTCTACTTTCTACAATGTCTCAGAAATACAAAAGACTAAGGTAATGCTATGGATGAGATAATTTAATATTAAGGAAACAAGAATTATTGGAAAATATATGATGGGTCTACTTTAGAATGAACATGCCAAAGTGCAGGAAGTCTGCTGGTATCCTTCCGAAACTTGATGGAAACCAAATCAGAAGTTTCTCTGCTGGATGAAATATTGACAAGATAAAAATAACATTAAACTAACGGTTACTGGTCATCAAAATACTATAATTTTATATGATTTGAATTAATTTTCTATATATTTATATGAAAATTATGTAAGAAAAAAACGCATGGGATAATAGAAGATATAGACAAAAAAGAAAGAATGGAGAAAAGCATATACCTTCATATGGAAGTGAGACTGATGAGCGGTTTTCCTATACTGCATCCAAAGCCCAACTTGAAATTGTCGCTGGATGTCAATCTGAAAATTCGTCTAATCAAAGTAAAGAATTCTAAAATAATTTGAATTTACAAGGTAAAGATGTCATCAGGAACTGTGAATGGTTCCAGCATTAATTAAAACATGTTCTAAATATTATAATTCAACATGTTCTAAATATTATAATTTAAAACATGTTCTAAATATTATAACAGCTCCGAATGTATCAAAAAATACCCAATCCTTTTGTTTTCTTAATTTCATATGCATGAAGTCAAATTCTAGTTTGTCCACCATTACTGTTTCTTCTGAGTGGTCTGGAAGCCATGTCTGATAAGCGTGCTCGATTGTTTCCATCTGTTTAACTGTGAATGGTCTAAAAACAGTGATCACACTATGGATATAAACAGCATGTTAAAGACATAAGTGATGATTATACTGTTATTTGTTTCTGCGGAACAAATAACAGTATAATCATCACTATATTTGTTATTAATCTAATCAATTGAATCATCAAAACAGTTTGATTCGATTATTTATTGATGTGCTGCTTGACGTTAATATTAAAACATCGTCTTCTTGAAAATTCATAATCTATCAGGTGATTAAATGTTTGCTGCATTACTTGTATTAAAAAATGTTGAGTTTTTAGCAGAAACAATATATAAAAACATGCAAAATAAATTGGAATTATTGTATAATTAAATTTCAACAACACAATTTTCGATATAAGAACTAAACCATATTTAGAGAAATGAAAAGAAAGATACGGATTTTTAGAACTCTCAGAAGAAACTAACCTGAATCGAGCTCTGACAAACTGTTCCCAAACAATAGCTGATGATGCGATACACATATATGCGATTTCTTCGGTTTTGAAATTGTCCACTATCGAAATACCAATACCTTGCAGAGATATCTCAAGAGATAATGTAGGAAGTTCAATTTCATAAGCTTGATACGCAGTAGTCATTACCGCCACATCATCCGTGAATAAATATATGCGTTGACGTCCATCCAAAAATGATATCTAAGCAGAAATAAGGTTCAGAAAATTTCAAATCCGCAAAGAATTAAAAAGAACTGTTCAGTATTGAGAATAAGATACGTAAGAAGGACGGAAGCAGTGTATATAAGACTTCTTCTTAGCAATAAAGTACTGAAAAGAGAACAAAAAAATATGTTCTAACACATTTATACCAAAAAAATTGTAATACAGCAATTCTTTTATCCCTTAGATTTCTTCTGTTTGAGTGGTTAGCTCCATAATAAAATAAGGAATTATACAATCGTGGCTATACCTAATTTCCTACTAACATGTGAAAAGCCAAATAAAGCAAAGCAAAAAAAAAAAAAAAAAAAAATGGTAAAATGTCTTCACTTCAGTAAAGACTTTAAGATTTTTAGATTATTACCCAGTAATAACGACTAGACTCTGATCTAGACGTTTTGTAATCTTCGAATGCATTCCTGATTAAATCATCCGAATGGGTGGCATCACCACTTTTCCATTCTAACGCACGATCACGAATCACATCTGTCCATGTAAATGCACAGCTCTCCCATGGACTCAGCATCTTCTTAGATCGAGCGCCTACATATTACAATTTGAGATGAAAAAGTCAATATGAAATTATAAAAAAGCGGAAAGATTAACATAAAAATAACAATACGAAACCAGAAATAAAGAAATGAAGGAAACATTGTAGACATATAAACTTGCTACCTTTCTGACCAAATTCTACTGATTTTTTCGTTGCGTTCATTATGATAGCAGGAGCCATACCCGGTTCAAACGATTCAAGTTTGATAATCGAAGATGATTCGCAGATTGTGACTATCACATATATTCCAAGATACTATAATTTAACATCGGTGAACAAAAAAAGGCATAAAAATCCAAAAAAATGCTGAAGCATTTGCTGACCTGACAAATACGTAGATATACTTTTCCAAATAAAAATAAGAGCTATTAATAATAATTAAGGTCTTTGTAGTTACAGGTTTGTAAGGAATCAATGCTCGATTCGAAGTCATATTCACCCCTCAGAATGTCTTTCCTTAACTTTGCAAGAAATTAGTTTACATCGTTGTTGATCTGACAGAATCCTTCAAAACTTTCAGTGATCGGGAAGAGTATTGACTCCTCCGTTGTACCACCATATCTGACAACAGCATACTTCCGATTTTCTTTCTGTGATGGCCAAAAACCGATGCACTAAAAAAAATTTCCAAAATCTTCAACAGCAAATAAAAAGTAATGCTATGCCTAAAATAAATTTAGAAAACAATAAAAATTTTGCTAATCATCGCATTTCAAATTGATCCTAAAATAAAAGCATTATATAAAGTAAGTCTAGAAAAATAAATCTATAAAATGCAAAGCATTTTCAGCAAAATACTTATCGTATTTTGGCTTGAAATGCATGAAATAAGTAAAACTTTCATTATAACAAGTATTGTATAGAAAGGATAATTTTTTATAAAAAAAGTAAACTTACTGTCTGAGATGTAACCAGGACCCAATCTTGTACTCCAAATTCTCTTATTTCCAGTGGAAACCGACTTTCATTGTGAAGCAGATAGAAGGGCAGGAATGTAATTACCTTCGTCAAACCCGACTGACACATACTTATTTGCAGTGAAATACTTTGCTCACTATTGTTTTCATCCTTGCAACCAATATGTCCCGCATTTCCAACCGCATCTAGCGGAAATTCATTCGTCCAGTAATTTCCGAACAATGATAATCTTGCCTAGAAAATTGAAATTAAATAAATAACAGGATCATTATGTACATTATAAATCGCGAACATTCAAGTTCAAACATCTTCCGTATTTAATCAACTAATGAGGATTTCGAACAGTAGACATTGGTTAAATATGACGAGAAAAACAGCTAGGAACAATTAAATACGACAAGCAATCGTCTTTCTTCATAGCCACTTCCATAAGAAAATGTATTTTAATGCTTATATTAGGAAACATATCAATAAAATTGATATAAAAACATTGTGAAGTAATGGAGACCCCAAAAAATTAATCAGCAATGTCTGGAACAAATTAATTATAATATTGAAGATGAGCACGTTGGCAATTTTATCCTTTTAGCCATATGTAACATTAAATTACATAAACTGTTTGGTGGGATAATTGCTCTTACTATATCGTTTTCAAAATGAAAATAATGCAAACGATCCGATAACGGAATGCAATTAAATCAGATATATTTTGAATAATTCAAGTAGAATACGAAAAAAAAATGTTATCGGAGCATAATCTCGTCTTTCAGATAGACAAGTCCGTAGAAAACCATTCTTTTTTTATACAAAAAGAAGTCGAAATATTAAATCAAGATTTTGAGCACTTTGATTATTTTCAGAGATCAATCGTTTCAGATATTTTAAGGATTAATAATGGAATTTAAGTGAAATTTGAGTGAAAATTGATATTTAAATCCCTCATTATCATTAATAGAACAAATGCCTGTGAAATTTTAAAGAAATGGTCACCTTTTTTTTGGATAAAAAATTCTTGGCATCTAGCGGAAGCAAAGCCGGTTCACTGAACGGTTCCTGCATTATTGCATCACAGTACTACAAAAAGGCATGTGAATAGTTCTATAGCAATTGGAAAAAGCTGTAAGAAAAATTCGTATTTAAGACACGTTATCAACAACATTGCTATTAATTAAAAACTTAACAGTTAATAAAATGATTTAATCTAACATATGTCGTCGTTAATTGAAATTTTAAACACAAAATTAGTTTCAAAATGATCTCACCAATGAAATCTTAATGTTGTTCTATTAAAATCAAAAGACTGAACCCTCGGAAAAACTGCTGCAGAAACAAAAATTATAAATTGATGCGAGAAATCGGTGAGCAATCATAATTTTCCCACGAATCAAATCAGAAAAATGAAATGTTACAAAATACTCACGAAACAAAGTCATGAACAAAAAAATCTCCACCTTTTTCCATCCCCCTTCCAATTCTTCCAACTATCTTTAACTCTGATTATTCAGTGTGAAGAAAAAAGATGAAGTTGAAAATAAAAATGATTTCTTCATTGCAAAATGAGATTGATATGTATCAATCCTTTCCGAAATATTAATTTCTAATAAAAGTAACCTTGCAATAAAATAATGAAATTATCAAGTGAGTCACAAGCTATGACGTGAACTCATAACTCACAGTTCGCAAAGTCTGCTTTCTGGATAGCTTCTACTGTACAATTAAACTTAAAATATAAAGTTTGGAGAGATTGAGATGCTACTGCAGAAGAATAAATAAATTGTTTTACCTGGCCTTTCATTCCACCCTTCTGACACGGCACACATTTTGCGGTTTTTTCAATTATATTTTCGTTGCTTTCCTAAATAAGTTCACTGATAAAACTATAGTAAGAAAACAAAACAAAAAAACACACACACAAACATATTTTCAGCAAACATTCTCATATGATTTGCAACAAAGAAAATTTCAAGTACAAAGATATGACCACGTACCGTTGTGGTTGTAAATTCTGAATTTCTATGCTTTCTGTAAAATAGAAAAACAAAATGGAGATACCACAAAACATGAAAGATCATAAAATCTAGAAAGTATTGAAATCATTACCACAAATCTCACAGTTCTTCCAGTATTATTGATGAACCAATAAGGGGCGTACACTTCAGCAACAAGTTTACGATGCGCAACTGTCCAGTGAACGCCAAGATTCTACAGCATATCAAATTAACTTCTTGGTCTTTTAATTAATCTCTTTTTACGCGAATCTATTTAAAAAAAATGGGAACTCGACCAGTACAATTCAGAAGGTCTACCCTGTACCGTCAAATGTTCTAAAAGGAACATTTAGATGTCAATGAAATTCTACTTACCAAAATTTTCTCACCGGATGTAAGTGTAGTGACCATTAGATCCTGGCGTTCCACAGGGAAAAGCGTTTCTGCCACATAAGTATCTCCACGATAATTCACCTAATGAATATACCAATTAGTTTTAGCCATCTTTTACAAACTTGTAAGTTAAATGCTTTAGATACATAACAGTATAAAATTCCTGATGTATTTGATTAAAAAAGTTAAATGGTTCATAAGATTTTAAAAAAAAAAAAAATGATACAATACTAAAAATACTTCAAAATTGAGATTTTGTCCTGGAATGATGTTCAATGAGACTTCTTCACCGCCGGATAATTCTTTCTGTATCTAAAATCAACAAGTGTTGATTTCAATTTTTTCAAACACTTCTTAAACGAACTAATCCAACAATTTTTTTTATAGAATGGAAGTATTTGTTTCGATGCTGACATAGTTAGCAATACGGATGGTCTTTCTATTGTATAAAATGTTATTATTTAAGCAAATTAAACTACCACAAATGAGCTGATTTAATATAGCTTACCGGAGAAATAAGTTTCAGAGGAAAAGGTAAAAAGTTATGCAGAGTGAGTGGTGAAAAAATATGCACTATAAAACTGCTGTCGTCTAAATTTCTGCTTCTTTCTGCTTTTAGTGGTACTTCCTCGACAATCAAAGCTATGAACAAGCCCTGTTTCATGTCTTCTGATAAATCGCATCGTACTATGTATCGCGCTTTGTCTTCGAACTTATTCCAGCAAATTGATTCATTGCTCATCTCATAGCTGAAATGATGATTTTTATTAGATGAATAATGTCAGAAAATATATAAAAACAAATAGGGAAACCAACGCATCATCTTGAGAAGGTTTGATAAACAATTCGCCAGTAGCTGTATACAATAACGGCAAAGCAATGTCAAGTGGTTCACTATTCGTTTCTGCGATTCCACAGAAATCTAGTCTTCCATCACGCATTGAATGAATTTCGAATGGTATGTCCAAGTGATTCACGAACTATAGTCAAAAACAAATAGCTGTGACTATTAGAAAACTGCTTATATGGAAATTACAACAAAATATAAAAATTATTAACAGCTAACATTATTCTCTGAATGAAATGTGTGCAGCAAAAATACTGCCTTTTTTTCAATCGACGAAGAAAACCCTATTAATAATAACTGACACCTCAGAATATTTCCTGAGCATTTACGAACCAATAATCTAACTCAGTATTTAATAAGATTGATAAATTCCTACCTGTACTATAGAATGAAGATAAATAAGTCGTCGCATATTTTCCACTTTTGTTTCTACAACTATTTTCCATTGCTTCCCATCATCATTTTTCATTGGGAGTTCAAAAGTTCTTGACTCGGATCTCATTATATTTACCTATATCACGAAATAAATCAATAATAGGAAGAGATGTATACAATTATAATAAAGAAGATTAATTTATTATAAATATGTAATTCCGGGATAAGTGCTAAAAGCGAATGTAATATAGAAAGAACTTACATATCTTTCCGCATTTATTTCATCAAAAATGAGCCGTAATTCTGCTTTTTTTGTTATCTGGCTCTGTGTGAGACCTATCTTTTCATTGGAATCGACAGGAACACTCAAGTCTACAAAAGTGCAAGGCGTTGCATCAACTGGTTGTCCATCAGCGCTGATCTATAAATTGTTTTAAGCTGAAAAAATAAAAAAATGAAAAAACAAAAATAAATCAAAAAAATTTTCCGTAGGAAAAACGCGAATATTTTTTCTCATGTCTCATATAAATCAATTATTAATATCCAGCACAAGAAATTCTTATGAGCTAAGGAATACGAAGGGCTTATCAACCTTATGTTTATGTCAATAGAAAACACGAAAAAAAGCATAAGCCCAATAAGTCTCTTAACGTCAAATGATAACTTACAATTACTGTTTCTGTATTACCAACTTTGGTTGAAATGCCAGCATTGTTGAATATCAAATATTTACTATTGCCTGGGAAAGTTCGCATCATAGATGGTGAGACCAATTTTGCAGCTCTCTCGAAAGAATCCAAGAGATTGTGAGATAATAAAATCAATGATTTCGTTACAGTTATGTTGAGCAATTCTGATGCTTTCACATTAATTGTTCTTTGTGGTAATGGCAGTGCACCATCCGCTGATAATTCATCTTCACCATGAGTTCGCAACTGTAAAGATTATGTCATTCATGATATGTTATCCTCTTTGATACAATATAAACTTAATATCGTCAAAAAAAAAAAAAAAAAAATTTTTTTTTTCATCACATGAGGAGTATAGAAAGTTTCTGTTAAACAAGAAGATAATATTTCGATGTAAAATTTTAAAGATAATATTTCAATCTTTTTATATCTTCGCAAAATTCCAAATAGCTTTTCTTTAATTTTTCAAGATGCGTATTCGTAAAGAATAAAAGACGACAACATAATTAATCAAGCATCTTAAAAGGGGGATAATACCATCATTTCCTGAAGTGATTATAAAAAATAATTCAAACATAAATGATATTATTAACAGAAGAAGTAAAATTTATGGTTTTTCACCTCAACTTTCAAATTCCAGCTCTTCCAGGTGTTGTCGTCTACTTCTACGGGTTCGACTATGGGCTCCCAAACGCAAAATGTTTCGTTGTAATATGAAATCTAAAACATAAAGATATTTATATGCAGCAGAAATCAATAAGAGTAGGAACTAAAAAAGACAAAGAATGCTTGCATTAAACGCATGGAGTGTCAAATTTGAAATGAATGAACAAAGAATAAAGTAAATTGACTAAGTAAACTAAGCTCATAAAATTACCTGGAATTGCACGTCAGCATCAACAGCCAACAGTGCATTCCACTGCGATGCATTGATCATTGTCGAACTTTCCAAAAGTACCATTGGTACCGTTCTATTCCCTACACCGGATTCCAAAGCGACGATAAGCGATTCCATTATAATAGTTCCCTATAAAAATCAAGTGTCATTGAAAAATGAAGAACTTTGAAACAGATATAATAATAGAAAAAAAAAAATAGTTTATGCAATAAGTTGAGAATATTTCCTGATTAATGAGTTCACATCTTTCCATCTCTCTTCTTATTTTTATCTCCTTTAATTTTGGTCACTAAATTTTCTCTCTTGCACCAAGTGCAAGGTCAGAGGACATTTTTTGAAAATATCGTTTTTTGAACACATTATAATATCTCTTTGAAAAGTGCCTAAATTACAGTAATCAAAATTACCTGCTGTTCACGACTGATAGTAGTGGAAACATCCACCGCACATTCAAAATCTTCTTGTTTTTCCGCCAGCACGTTAAACCACCAGTGCTTGTTCCTGTTGATTTTACGTTTTTCCCAATAATTTGGATATTTTTTAAGCACTTGCTTCTGCGCAGTAAACGAATCTTCCTGGAGACCCCTACTTTAAAAAAAAAAACAAAAAAAGAGCAAACAGCATATATATTAATTTCCTTCCCAATCAACATTTATTTTTTGCACCGCATTTTGCCTTTTATCACATATAAAGTTCAGAATTGCCGGAATTAGTGCATATGTTAAGAAAGAATTTTTTTTGTAATGTTAAATGGAAAATGAAAAAACAGTGCTTAAAGTAATTTTTCTCTGAAAACTTTTCAAGAACTCACGCTGACGTTGGCTGCTGATAAAAAATTCGAAGAAACAACACTTAGCAAACGGATTATGGCGGGAGAAATTTTTAGATACAACTGTCCAATATGTACTACAAAATTTTCCGACATCGTTTGTTGTTCTGTTGTTAACTGAACATTAATATCCGTGCGTTTTAATATCTAGAATGTTGAAAAATGAAAGAGGTAGCATTCCTTTGCTTTATATCTTGAACTTGACTAAATACCTCCAAAAAATGATAGAAAAGACAAAATATCATTAAAAAGAAGAAAGAGCTTCTATTTCATCAGTTTTTTTTTTCACAAAATTTCTTGAACTACCTGATAAGGAGTTTGATCACGCTTCGATTCCAAATAATAAGTGCTTATGATTTGTAAATTCTTGATGCCACCAACCATAATCTGCTTTTCACTCTCCTATAATAATTACAAAGTTTTTAGATATTGCATGAAGTTCTCGAGAAGACATTAAAAATAAAAACGTTGATGTATTCTCCATTTTTAGCCCAAGCAACATCATAATGTTTTTATGATTGATTCAGCCGTCGTTAAGTTCACAGATATTCTCTCTCATCTATGCATGAATTTAATTCAATGCATGAAATTTCACCGGGCTTGTTTTGAGATCGACGTTAAACGACAAAATTAGTGCTTGGGAATTTTCAAGATTTATGGCATCTTCTATCAGGATAATTTCTGCTTTATGCACTGTACAGTTAATTGTCGTCGTACCTATAACAGTCAAAATTCTCATTAAAAAAAAAAAAAAGTATGACAAATCATAGTTCTAACATAGTTTTTTAAGTAATTACGATGTGAACTGATGATTTTTAACATCAAAACTATATAAACTTAGTGAACAATAAACTGTGTTTTCAATCCTCTTACTAACAGGTTGCTTTATTTTGTTAATAAAATGTGCTGATCTTGAAAGAGAGATGCAACTTCAAGTTTTCAAAAACAATTTCTCGCGTAAACTAACCTGCTAATGGAATCACTTCCACTTTTTCCTTATTTTGTGTGATATTTGAAACATTCACTTTTTCAATCTCTCTTGCTAACTCCTCAGGTGTTTTTTTCACCGTAAAGAATTTCATCAGTGCTCCCAGAAATTCTGGGCAAAGGCATAGGAAGAAAGCCGAGGACGAGAAGGTAACTGCAAAATATGACACTTATTTAACATCTTTCTTTCTCATTTCAGAGCAACACCAGTTTTTTGCAATATCGATATAGACTAATCTACGGATGGAAAGGCTTCCCTTTTTCCCTTATTTTATGCAATTTTGGGGTGGGACAAAAATGTATTAAATAAAAAAGAGCACTGTCGGTTCCTAAACAATTTAAATAACAAATTAACTGTAATGATAAAAACAAAAAAATTCACTGATTCTGTCTCCTGCTGTATTAGCTTGATAACGAGCAGCAATAAATTCTTCGTTAATTTTTCCGGTGTTATCAGGCTGTAAATTATCAAAATGAACATTGAAATATTTTCGAAATTTCTGGGTAAAACCAATTATTTCGAATTTTCATACTGAAAGATGAAAAATTTATAAACAGATGTGAACATTAAAAAAACGAATAATCTTATAAATATACTTCTTCATCATGGATAAAATCAAAGGATTTATTTCAACTTGTTTTTCTCAAAAATATTGCAATTCCAGTCTCCTTAGCATTTCAGAATCAGTAGCATTACTTTAAAAAATAAGTTTGAAATCTTGACTGCGGATTGCATTACATGGCATTACAAAATCCTACTTTACCTTTTTATCAAATAATCTTCGTATTTTGGTTCTTTCGCTTCTTTCGTCATCCATGATAAATACCTCTAAGCTAACAGCAACATCCAATTCACCATTCTCCGCTCTCGAACCACTTAATTTTATTTTTTTCAATCTCACTGCTGCAAAACCCGCTGTCGTTTTTCGAGCGATTTCACCTTTCGAATTCTCCTAAATGGCGATAACAAATTATTTGATTCTAATATAGCGAAAGTAGACAAATACAATTCCATTCATTGAATGTATCTGTAGTAGTAATTATATACCAAACTGACCAATCTACCAACACATTATCGAAGATATCTTTAATAAAGAAAAATCGACAAAAAAAGATGCATGAAAATTTGCTAATGGAAATATCAACGAAAGAAATCTTGTTATTAAATATTAACAAGAAAAAATTCAGTAAAAAAGAACTAGAGCATGTCAAATCTATCTGATTAAAAAAAAAATTCCTGCAAGTACAAACCAAATTTGAGGAACCACGATATAAGAGTGCAGCGATTTCATCCAATTTGAAACTAAAAACAAGAGATTTCGCTTTAGAATCACTCAATGCAATTTCATCACTTTCTGATACAGCTTTTTCACTAGATCCTTGTCTTTTCTCATCAATATTTCTTTTTTGACGAATTGAAGGATTTATAGATGGCGATGGCTCCGACGACAACTCGCTTCCTTCCGCTAAGTTGCCACTAAGTGTTTTTAGGATCGTTGCATAATCTTCTTCTGTCATGCCGATCTACAATTTTAAAATCTATAACGGCTTTGATTATAGGGGTAATTGGCTTTTCACTCAAGCAGGATATCACACATTCATTCATAATAACAAAAAATGCAGTTTCTCTACATTAAGCTAGAGTTGATCCCTCAAAAATTTTAATGTTTCGTCAAGAAACCAGTAGGACCAGTTTTTTATTCAAATGATTTTCAAAAAACACTCCAAAAATACCAAAAATCTTTGCGACCTAATATTACCAGTAATATTTGCTTCCTTATGATGCCAATGTCTAGCCACCAATAACAATTCTAAAGACAGCGTATCAATATAGATATGAAATTTTTGATACTGCTTTCCTCTCTATCAGCAAAAATTATTACCTCAATACGAGGCAAATGAGCGTCAACGAGCATCTGTGGGGCTGTTTTGTACCATTCAAAAGATAAATTCCGATAAATTAATAATGAAAATGTAATTGGCTTTAAAATTTGGCAGGTGGATAATACGTCTATACTTCCTTCCGAAAAAAGTGAACTGAAATGTAGATCATTAATAAACGGAATCAAATTTTAAAAAAAGCTGCAGCTCTGTTATAAAAATTACAAATCTATTTCAGAATATTTAAATACAAAGTTTGGCTACAGTTTATTCTCGTATGATCCGGGATTTCCAAAATATTCGGACTATCAGACAACTTTTTATACTTATCATTTTTTCTTTCGTCTTCTCCTTGCATCAAAACATCATGGAAACGCTTTAAATGCATTTTCAAGCAGAGAACAAAAATAGGAACTTACATGCCAAAGCACATGTCAGTTAAGTGGATTTGCATGGAATCGATAATTGCTTTTCGCTCATGTTGAGCTGCTGAGACTGAATTAACAACAGTAAGTTTACCTAAAAAAATTTCTGTTTAGGAACATATATACTACGCAGAATCTTCTAATCAGAAAGATGCATCCATCCAAAGCGAGTTTTGTAACATCTTATAGGGATTTTTTGCAATAAAATCAAAAGTATTACATCGAAAGCGCCAATCACTACTACATATTTGGAGCTTACGGTGAGTTTTATCATAATCTTAAGAACCCATAAGAAAGCAATAAAACTGTACCAAAATCAACAAAGAGGGCATTCAATGACATGGAGTTTTTTGGTACCAAAATTGTTGGTGCTGCAAGTTCAATATCCAAACCAATTCTCAAAGGTGACTCTTCCATAAGATGTTTAATTTTTTGCGCAGCCTGTGACGCCTTTTCAGATGCATACGATTGCGCTTGGGCTGCAACTTGTGCTGCTTCAGCTTGGAATGGAATAGCGAAACGCTAAAAGAGACAAAAGGAAAACCAATTAACAATGATCGAAAAAGCATTTATACAGTCAAAAGTACCGAAAATGACAATTTTTCACTGCAAAAACTGGTACAAAAATATTTTCAAATCAAAACATGACTTATAGTGCTATTTTATTTTTAAAAACCAGGTTATAATATTTTGCCAAAAAATCTGTATCTACAGAACTTTATTCAAACTATGGAACATAGTTTACCTTCATTCTCTCAAGCCAAAGAAAAAGAAGCACGAAACGTATACGGGCAAAACGTCCTTTAATAAGAAAATCGAGATCAGAAGGCTGCATATGCTTCTTCTCCGCTTCGGTACGATTATACTGTTTGAAAGTAAACGATAACATTTCTTTATCTTCTCCACAAAGTGCCAGTAAATGTTTGTGAATTGTTGTTCCAGTCCGGTCTTCCATTGATATCATTTTGATTCCACCTTCCATCTCCATTGTTCTCTGCATTTTTTAATGACTGCATTAGGTATACATATAAGGAAGAAATTTAATGCAATACTGTACTAAAACTAAAAATGATGCCGAATAAATATAATGGCATTAACTATGCCATTATCCCTTATCAAAAAAGCGCTTAACACCGTTATCGGGAAAAATATAAATATTATCCCAAATGTTATTCAAACTAAACGATTTTTTCAGAGGGAAATTCCTTATTGGCTAAAACAAACCATACGCATTGTTACAGCGATTTTCACAATATTGATACTCAAAGCTGTATCCAAACACTTTGTTGAACCAATATAGACTAGTAAAGCATCAAAAACTGCATTTACATGCACTTTGATGATGATATCATTACGTGTTTGCGCCAATTCTCGTTCACGTTTTGCATGACTTAATTTTAGTTCGGAAGCAGAAACACTATAAAATATACGCTGTAAAATATGTTTTCAACAAATTCAAGTTTCTTCTTTGTTTATCAGGCCTAAATATTTCTTGCGATCACAGACTCTACAATTTTTATTCAAAATCAATTTCTTAACCAATAATTATTTTCAGAGATGAAATTAATGAAACATATAAGAATGTTTTTTATTCCTACAAAACTACAAGTCAAAATATGTCTGGCAATTCAATATTACACTTTTTCATTTTCTTCTGATTACCGAATGCTCCAAGATTTCAATAAGTTCGTTTAAATAAGAAAGGGAAATAACTGATTTCTGAAACACTTCTGTTCACCTTTGCTGACTTGAAGATCGCGAAAGCATTTTCTTTTCGTGGAGTATTGCGATATCATTGGCAGATATTTTGGCATCACCTTGATCTTGTGCCGATTTGCCTTGATTTTGCAACTCAGCTATTTTTATTTGGAGTGTTTCAAAATATTTTTTCAGGCTAATTAAAGCGTCCTTAAATACAAATAATAATTACTTTCAATTTTAAGTCACTACATAATTAACTTCTTTCACCAATTCTGGTTATGCATACTACATTACTAATCCTAATTATCAAAAAAATATTACATTCATTTGATCACCAACAGTAAAAGACAGTTAATCTAAACCTGATGAAGTGATATAATCATTGCTTTGCAAGAAATATCGATCGCCTGCTCCATAGAATTATATTCGGTTGCAAAGAAAGGACTTTCCTTGTTTGCCTAAAAGTAAAAATTAAATAATTATAAAATTCAAAAAAACAGCAGTTTAAATATTGCAAAAAGATGCATGTAAATGGTTTAATTTTAGCTATAAAAAGTACACGCTTCCTGATATCCTACAATAAAAATTTTTTATATCCTGCATAGAAAATAATATTCATAGCGCTTCTGTTTTTATATTAATAGTTTATTCAGCGCTGCTGTGACTATATGGAAACAATCGTGATTAATACAAATTACGAAATATGTCAATTTATGCAAAATACTAACCTGCACGTACTTAAATTGAAGCAAATTTTGGTCAGTATTGTGAATATTATCAATAACAAATAACGTATTACGTTCCGGAACCAAACTTTTATATTGCGGTTGTTCAATTATTAAATCACCTAAATAAGCTACTGCAACCATATCAAATGTACGCATCTGCAAACCACAACCCAAGTTTTTAATTTGTACGGATAAAAACACTCCATCCGAAGTGCCAATGACAATTTCGATCTGTAATATAACGTCAATGAAAAATGGAATAAAAAATATTCTAGTTTTTCAATTTTTTGTATTAATTGCAACTTCCTTTGATTTTCTAAATATTTAAATTTCTGGATTGTTCACCAAAAGAGCAACGGAAGAAATCAGCAATTTTATAGACGAAAGGTCGTGGAAATCAAATTATAAAAACAGATATGATCTGAACCTGCTTCAGAGTGAGATTAACTTCGAGTTGGATTTGCTGCACATCAGTCTTCTTCTGTTCCTGCTTCTGTGTATCATTCTTTTTTACTCTCAGACCTTCTTGAACTTCTGAGATTTCATTCGCTTCCATGATAGCGTGCATCTTTGCTAGATCTTTGATTCTTGCCTTCTCAAATCATAAGAATAAACTGTATTATTTAATATTGAATAATATTACTTGAAATTCTGATTAAGAATTGCAAAATAAAGAAAACGAAAGAAGTAGCATAATCGTTATGATCAATTCTTTAAGCGTACAAAGAATTATATTACATGAATTATAGTAAAATATACTTCAGCTGGAGGAAAAGCTGTACTTAAAGCATTGATTTCTTTTTCGGGAGCAGGAGTCGGAATACTCAATATCAATTTCACAAGTTCCAGTAAACGCTCATCTGAGATCGTTATGATAATATCAGGTAATTCACCCATTATCTTTATCCTGAACAAGACCTTATTCAATCATAAAAAAATTTAAATTCTTCTCATGAATTTTTTAACGGTAAAAAAAGTGAAGATCAACTATAATTTTGAAACATAACATATATGTCAATCTAAACGACAAAAGAAAATGCAGAATGTTGAGAATCATACAACGATCACATCGTTAAACATGAAAAAGCATTTTTACCGGAGAAAGAGTATGTTTCATGATCAGAAAGAGAATAATCTTATGTATATAAAAAATTTACTTGGATAACTGTAAATCATCAATGGATGATTTATGAAAAGCAACATTCAATCCAGTTGGCTGCAATAAATGGAAATTCGATTTAGATCCCAACTTTGCATTCATACCACTCTGATAGTTGTCCGAAAATATCAACTGTACATCGGTCAACTTCACAGAAAATTTATCATATGCACGACTTAGCAAATTTGCTCGGCGCTTTGCTTCCTGCAACTTAACAAAGCACTACAGCAAAAAGGCAACTTTTTATGATAATCTCCTGAAAGAGACACCGTTCTTCTTAAACCTGGTATATATATA
>JAOVVO010000922.1:0-26492 GCA_028564675.1 Onchocerca lupi | reverse complement strand
ATAATAATAATAATAATAATAATAATAATAATAATAGATAAGAAGGAAAGAAAAAATTGTTTACTTACTTGATCTAAGAATGGAAGTAATTCATTTTTTGTCGGTAAACATACGCGTAATGATATATTTTTATATTTACCAGGTTCGAGGCCTTGTTCGTTACATTTTGCCAATTCATCTTTTTCAAGAATTTGTACAAAATTTTTAAATGCTCCACCCATATTATCACAAATATCACAATAAACACTGCAAAAAAAAAAAAGAAGAAAAGCATAATTCTTCCATAAAACAATATGAGAAAGATTAATTGATAGAGAAATCAATTATTCCTAAAATTTTTAAATTTTTCATTTTTTCTGACATTTTTTGACATTTTACAATCTTTAACAAACTTTAACAGATACTAAATCTTATAAAAATTGTTAAATTTATACTTAGTATTTGTCAATATTTAATCTATTAATTAAATTATCATTTGAATGTTAACATAGAATGTAGCAAGAAATGCTCATGAAGCTAGAAAAAGCGATATAATTATTAATGAAATTACATGAAATGATAATCATAAAACTATGGTTATTGATAAAATAGTATAAAATCATAAAAGATCTTAAAATTACATTATTAAATCAATATATCCTATTTATAGTTTTTAGCATGTTTTAGGAGCTTTTTTTTTTTTCTTCATTCATAAGACAATCAAATGATACCATTTAAATTGATTAATTAAAATTAGGATGATTACTTTTAATGTAATATAAATGATTTTAATCATTTCATATTCTTGCATAATATCATAGTAATTATATATTTTATAATTAATAGGCTAATTTGCATATTAAATGTGCAAAATTTTTGAAGAATTTAACAAACCATGAACCTACACCACCACAACCATCTGCATCTGCATTAACGCATCGTTCTGGTTTACCGTTAATGCCAATTTTAGTCTCCAAATGTATATAATATTTTCTAGAACCATCAATACCTGGTGGATATACCTGTAATTATGAGCGAAATCATGATTTAATTTATTTTCGTCAATATTTTTACAAATAATTTCAATAGCTCATTGAAAAATTAATTTTAGCAATCAAAATTTCAATATTGTATTATACCAATATATTTATTAAATATTTTGCAATTGAAAAAAAAAAAACAGTTAGAAATTTTCTTTTATTTTTTCTTGCTTTCATTCAATTTTTTTTATTTATCTAAATGTTGTTTACTTCCATAATATATTACTTTCAAATAGTAACAACAGAAGCAACAATAATAATAATAATAGTGATAATGATGATAAAGAGAGCGATCTAATTTTTTAAATTATAATAAGTTTTCGCAACAATTGATATGATTAATAGAAATAAATAATTAAAAGAACTCTTTGATTATTTTCCATATAAAAAAAAAAAAAAAAAAAAAAAAAAAAAAAAAAAAAAAAAAAAAAAAAAAAAAAAAAAAAAAAACAAAAACAAAAAAGAGAAAAAAAAACAAAGAAAAAAATAATTAGAAGATCAAAAAAGCAAGCACAAACTTCAACTTCACCACCACTTAATTGAAAACATTTGTTACCATGAAGATTATTCTCGGCCGTAAATTTAACGCCATCTGATTTAGAACTCGGAAATCTTATCCGTATATTTTCCTTACTTGGACCTAAAAATGAATTAGTTTTTTTGAAAAATTAAATATTTAAATTTTGTAACTCAAATTTAAAATTTTCATATCTATTCCAATTTTTTAATACTATCATAGACTAGCATAAATTAAATATAAATTAAATCGTGGAATAACAAATGATCATTACAAGAGAATAAGAGATAAAGTAATGTATTTTTTAATGAACAAAAAAAAAAAAAAAATAAAAAAAATTCTAATTTTAATTTTAAATTATTGTTCTAAATAAATAAAAGTTTAAAACTTAATATAATCAAATTTAAATCATTATTTTCACTTCAAATATGTCGAATTTTTTTAAAACATTTCTTATACTTGTATAATTAAAAAAACTGTATACCATTTTTACTATAATTGAAAAATAATCAAATTTAAATCAGTACTTTCACTTCTAATATGCCGATTTTTTTTTTTTTTTTTTTAACATTCCTTATACTTGTATAATTTAAAAAAAAATTTTTTTTTACTATCATCAGTTTTTTTTTTCTTTTGAATTTAAAATTTGAAAATAGTTGAAAAAAAAAAAAGCATAAAGGTAAATATATATATGATTGGAAAAAGGTATTAAATTTATCACTCAAAGTGAATTAATTTGATCTTTTGTCGTAAAAGAAATATCAAAAAAAGGAAAGAATACCAGTTTTTTTTTTTTCTTTTCGTCTTAAAATTTTAAAAATATGTTCAACTATGTCGGTGCGCATTTCGGAATTGTCTAGTGATGAAGTGACTAAAAATTTTTTGTTAATTTATCAATATTTAAATGTTGGCCAATGTGTATTTTGTATGCACATTTATGTATGTGATGAAGAAAATGTTGGTATCTTAAAAAAAAAAAACATTTAATTTTTATTTATTATATAAATTGAATAAATTATAATTTCTATTAATCTAATATTTATTTATCATAACGATTAATTATATCATAAAAAAATTGCTTAATAATGAAAGCAATAAGTAAATAAATAAATAAATAAATAAATAAATAAATAAATAAATAAATAAATAAATAAATAAGTAAATAAATAAATAAATAAAAATAATGTTAGGAGTAAAATTTCGAAGGAAATTTCGCTGTTAGTTACTATTTAGCTAAATTGTAATTTTTAATAATTTCAAAATTACATTATTAAAATGAGCCATATCCATTCAAAATTATTCAACTTTCATTAATACATCTTAAATTTATTAATTTAGTAATAAAAAAAAAAAAATGAAAATTTTGGAAAACATAAATTTTATATATTTAATGAAATATTATCATTCAACGAAGAAAAGAAGAGATGAAGATGGAAAAGTAAAACAAATAATATAGAATAAATGATTTTCAATGTTTTCTTCAACTGACATATTCCATTTTTACAAAAAAAAAAAAGAAAAAAAATTATTAGTTCATCAAAAATTTAATTTTTAAGTACTATTATTGCATTATAAGATATTGAAAATGGTTGTTATTACAAACTGAAATGAAGAATTTTCTTTTTTAAATCAAACTTTAGATAGCTAAAAAGCATAAGACGGTTTTATAAAAATGCTCGAAATTGTTTACGTCATGCATAGATTCAGCGTCAGTTTTCCACGTCATAAACAAATTCGATACGTGATCTGTTTACAGCGTGGATAATTGAAGCTGAATTATGAATTAAATATTATATAAACAAGAAAAAGAATTAATTTGAAATTAATTACTTGAAAAAGAATTAATTTGAAATTATTTACAAATATATCAAAATAAAGATTTTTTATTGATCAATTCACAAAAAATATCATATACTTCAGTCAATTGAATATCATTAATGATATTAATTTGAATTTTATTAAAATTTCAGTGCTGAATTCTTATTCAAACTCTTACATAGGCTAAATTTCTTTTCTTTCCAAATTTTATTTTTTATCAAATACATATTAAAAGTGTTTTTATTCAACTATAACATCATTAAATTTATTAAAAAACTATAGAAGTGTAAAAATTAAAAAAAATCTATAAAAGTAAAAAATAAGTAAAGATGTAGATTGAAAAAAAAAAAAAAAGAAAAAAACAAGAAAGGAAATGAAAAATGTATTACCTGAACTAAAAGAACATGGAAAATGTCGTTCAATTTCTACCGAAAATTGATTTGGTTTTGGATCAACAGCATGTAATATACCTACAGTAATTGAAAATATCAAAAAAATATATATATTTGGCTGCCTTTTCGCAACCGGATTTGACGACATTGATGAAACTTTGTTGTTATTGCTGCTTCTGCTGCTGCTGCAAGAAAAACAAACAAGAATAAAAAATGAAAAAAAAAAGAAAAAAAAAGTAAAGGAAAAGGAACGAAAACGAGAAAATTAAATCATCATTATTATTGACATTTCAAAAATATTTTTTAAACACTGGCTTATTAATTAACATTGTTTTTTTTGCTTTTTAATTAAAAGTAATTAAATTAGTATCCATCAAATATGTTTAATGAGATAAAAAATTTTTCAAATAATAACACGAATAATGATTATTATAATAACTAAAATGATAACAATTAATAATTATGATAGATAATAAAGATAAGAGCATAGATGATAATTTAGTATTATCAAGAAATAAGTAATGATATCAAATAATCCGTAAATATTACAATTGAATCATCAATGACTAATGTGCTAGAAGATTCGACTAGTTTGTTTTAATAAAAGAATAGAATTGATTTTATTTTTAAAAAAAAAAAAGAATTAATGAGCAATTACATCTTTATGCATTACTAATTGAATTTTTAAAATTCTCTTCTTTAACAAAACTTTTTGAGAATATTTAATTCTTAGAGATTTGTAGTCAATGAATAAATGATACTGATAATGATTTCTAGATAAATAGATGATATGATAGTTGTTGATAACGACGAAAAAAGCAGTAACAAAGAGATATAGAAAAGGGTGGTGATAAGAAGTGTGATATCAAGTCTATTATTTATGTATGTATTGTATGTGCGTGTATGTGTGTGTGTGTGTGTGTGTGTGTGTGTTTGTGTGTGCGTGTGTGTGTATGTATGTGTTTGTATGTACATCAAATACTACGACACCGCCCCAATCCAATTACCGGTTTCACTTGATTTCTTCGATCTTTCAATAAAAAAAAAGAAAAATGGCCCCACGTACGTACGTATTTGCATGCATTTCTGATTATACGTCAAACATTACGTGATAAAACATATACGATCACGTATATCTATTTTGATTAATGTATATCTCAATGTACAAAATTCTTTAAATGAATTAAATTCGATGATAAATTATACAGAAGAGACGAATCGATCATTATCGTCACCACTGCTATCAATATCATTTCTTGAGAAATGTTAGTGATAATATTGAATGAATGATAATTAGAAATAAAAATATTCAAGTACATATTTATATATCAAATATTTAATAACTGATATTATATTTAGAAAATTTTACAAAATTTATTATTATAATATATAAATACGAAAAATTTCAAACAAACAAACTTTTGCATTTTTCTTCTTATCATCAGATAAAGTATAACTATAATTTTGATCAGTTATATTATATTACGAGTATCAATACTAATGAATAAATATACCGTATCTAGTATTTTTCCTATTACATCTTATCATATCTTACCGTAGCTATTGCTCTTACTGTAACTTATCATTTCTTTTATCATTTTCCACCAAAATTTTTCATAAAAATTACATTGATTATTTCGCATTTATAAAAAATATTTATTTAATTTGATCATATTTTCATTTTTTTTTTTTTTTTTTTGTTCAACTTTTGTAAAATGAATTTTTCATCGCAAATATTATAGATGAAATATTTGCTTTTCAAAAATTTTCTTTCCCTCAATCGTTTTGTTTTTTTAAAATGAAAAAAAAAATTTAAAATTGAAATTTTTCAATTATTTTTTTATAATTTTTGTTTTTACTCAGTGATTCAAAGATCTTCCTTATTACACCGGTTCTTTTTTTTTTTTTTCCATTCCATTAAAGAATTCATTAGTAAGATAAAAACAATTAGTCTTCTTTTCTTGTCTTTCGTTCTTTTCTAAAATAATTGTACGAATTTCATACAAAAAAAAAAAAAGAAGAAAAGATGATTCGAAGAAATGAAAAATTTAAAAAACGAGATGTTCGTTTAGTAGCTATTAATAGTAACATATAATAATTGATGAACAAACTTTTTGCAAGAATATTTCATGTAAAAATTCATTGTTTTTCACTTATGCTATGACGTAAAATTAATTTCAGTTAATTTTTTTTTTTTTTGACATCAAAATTTTGTTAAAATGATTTAATTTTTTTTTTTTTGTGCTGGCGAAAAGGAAGTATAAAATATATGTCTTGAGAAATTATCGCAAAAATTTCAACCAAAGTTCAACTTATTAATCTCTCTCCGTCAAATACTTCATTTTGTCATTTCTTTTCATGTAAAAAAAATTAAACAAATAAAAATATTGGTGAAGTTAATTTAACAAGTACTATTAATGGTAAATGAAATATTTCAATTCATTTCCTTTTCATCTCACATTAAAAAAAAGAAAAAAAAAAGGAAAAATTTCGAACAAATATTTTTGTGAGAGGAAAAAAAAAGGAATTTTTAATTTAAAATAAAATTGAGTGAATTTTCGCTTCATTTCTATTTGAAAATTTATGAATAACTATTAAAATTTATTCAGAATTTTTTAGAATTCTTAAGAATATATTTAAATATGATAGAATATTGCACTTTTTGAATTTTTCGATAACAAACTTTTATGTTTCAGTTAGCAAAAAACAAGATGTAGCAAAAATAACTAATTGAAATGCATAAAATTTCAAGATGACAGCTCAACATAATAAATTTTTACTCTAACTAGGTAATCTTCAATTTTTAAATTTTTAACTTTTTTTTTTTAACTTTTAATTAAGAAATTCTAAATTTAATCATAAGCTTAACTTTTCTATTATTATATATTTCTTCAAAATATGCGATAAGCAAATTGAATATATCAGTTGAATTTTTGAATTTGTTATGAAATGAGGATGAGAAATTAAAATTAAAATACAAAATGCAATGATATTAATTTTTATTGAACTACAAAATTTTGTCTTCAAATCTATTTCCTTAGACTTATTTTCGAATATGATTAATTTCTAATGAAAAAAAAAAAAAAAAAAAAAAAAAAGAAAAGACAAAGCCAAAAATTTAGTTGAAAGATAGTCGTAACATAATGAAAAATTTCAAAATTCTTGTTTGAAATTCTGCAAACTTATTTATACTTGCCGGTTCAATTGAATTGATGACGTAATTGTTCCTTTAACTTTTTTTTTTTTCAAAAAAAAGAAAAAAAAGAAAAAGAAAAGGAAGTGTTTGCAATCAAAACAACATTTTGAGAAAGCGCAATTTGAATTTAACAAGTGAAATATGAAAAATTATGATGTTTCGGGAGGACTGCTTTTGAAACTCATAAAGGATTACTCATATTCTAATTAAAAATCAATTTAATTAATAATTAATCCATTTCAAATATAAATTATATTAATCAGTAAGCTTTCTGTACCATTTGCAACAAACTTCGTCAAATTTTTCAGCATTTCGAAATTACTTAATTTATATTAATTACTATTGATTTTTTTTTTTTTTTTTTTTTTAACTAGTAAGAATATGATAGATTATATGCATTTATATTTGTGTCAAACTTTTTAGCCTTCCTTTTTTTAGTTTCTAGTTCCGTTATCTTTTTCCTAACATTTCATATTTGTTGGTTCATTTGAATTGGTGACGTAGTTGTTCCTTTTACTTTTTTTTTCAAAAAAAAAAAAAAAAAAAAATGGAAATTTCCTCAATCAAAACAATATTTGAGAAGTGCAATTTAAATTTAATAAGTAAATTGAATAATTACAATGTTTCCGGAAAACAAATTCCTTTACTTGCTGTGAAAAAAAAAAAAAATGAAAACTTTTTAATTCATGAAAAACAAACTTGCCATATATATTGTATGAATAAAATTGATAAATTTATCATACTCTAAAATAATACATCAACAATAATTAATCTGAATGAAAAACAAATTATCAAATTTATTTTTAGAATTTTTTTTTTTTTTTAGATTTAAATTTTAAAATTTTTTAATCATTTCAAAAACTTTTGATTATTTGATTTCTATTTTAGAACGTACATTTTTTACTTCCTCTTTTTCGTAAAATGAAATTTCGTTTCTTCTTGATTTGATTCGATTTGATTTGATTTGATTTGATTTGTATGAATGGAAAACTAATGGATTCTTTTCAATGATAATTTATTGTCTTTTCTCTTATTTTTTTCGAAATTTTTTGTTTGTGCTTAAAATCTCATTTTCTTCATTTTCTTTTTTTTTTTTTTTTTTTTCTAAATGCCTCAAGCAATTTTCCTTTCATTTCATTTCTCTCATTTTTATAGTTAAATTTCATGATACAAACAAAATTTTTACAATTTTTTGAAAAATGAAAGCAATCAAAAAAGAAAAAGTTGCGTGATCTTTTCATATCTCTTGCATTCTTAATTATGATTTTAAATGAAATGGAAGTACAATAAATTTTCATCAAACGATTATCACTTAATAAATTCTGACATTTCTAAAAAAAAAAAAAAAAAGGAAATAACTTTTGGGGTAAGCATTTGGAAATTTTTTCAAATATTAATTTAAATTTCAAATTATAATTTGATGTAATTTAATGTATTTATTTCTGCACATAAATAAACTTTTATTAATGCAACAATAAAAAATTTTCATGCCAATACAAGAAATGAAATAAAACGAAAAAATTAGAAAGAAAGAGTAATTTGTTAAATTTCAGAAATCTAATGTGACGAAAGATATATATGTTTAAAAAAAAAGAAAAAAAAAACAAGGAAATTTATCATTTAATGTCGTAATAAAAATATTGATGATTTAAATTAATTGAAAAGCAATGATTAAATTGAATAGAATTGAAAAATTTTTGGTTAACTGTAAATATTTGATTAATGTTTGAATTCAGATTTATTCAATTATTCGAATCAAAATTCAATCATTTTTATTACTACATTAAATGATAAATTTAATAAAATTCAATTATCAATGGTTATTTCAAAAAATGAATTCATCTTTATGATTATACTAGAATACTGAATAATCGATACTTCATTGTTATTTTCCTAATCATATCACATTCATTCTTGAGGTTATTTGAATCAAAAAATTTTATATAGAACCATTGCTTTTTGAAAATTCAAAAAACAATCCCATGTCGAAATCGAATTTTTCTAAAAATCTTGTTTTCTTTTT
Organism: Onchocerca lupi; assembly: GCA_028564675.1. Taxonomy (NCBI): domain Eukaryota; kingdom Metazoa; phylum Nematoda; class Chromadorea; order Rhabditida; family Onchocercidae; genus Onchocerca; species Onchocerca lupi. Next base: position 17,527 of record JAOVVO010000922.1, on the reverse strand, counting down.
TTTTTGATAAAAATAACCATCTAAAATTTGCGTAAAGTTTCTAAAATTATTAGATTTTTGAAATTTTAAAATATTTTGTGAATTGCTGAAACATTTCAGATTAGTCTTCAAAAAATTCGAATCAATAATGTAAATGTTTATTTATTTATTTTTCTTTCTCGATAAATGTTTTATTTATAAACTGAAAGAATTCGTGATTGTGCTTCCATCAACTTTGAAACTTCCGTGTTGAAAATAAAATGCCAAATTTACGTGTGAAAAAAAAAAAAATAATGAGAATTAAAATCTGTCTGTCGGCCGTTAATAATTTGAAGCGGATGAATTTTTTATTTTTTTTTTTAGTTGATTTAATTACATAATTAAATTAATTAAATTACCTAATTTTCTATTCATTTTTTATTTTATTTTAGTTCCAGTGAAAGTATTGTGCTTGATCAAAGAATAATTCATGATATAAAAAAAGTTCAATTCATAATTTGTTTTAAATTCCTTAATTATTTAATAAGCTGGAACTAATCATCATTCCTATTGGTGAACAAAATAATTCTTGGCTGATTTCTTGCATTTCAAAAAAATTTTCTCCAAACTGGAATAACTACAAATTTCTGGTGATTGATGTGAATTACAATTTCATATCTCTCTATTGTTCAATAAAATTCAATTTTTACATGCATCCAAATTATTGCAAAATTTCAAAATGTATCAGAAAAATAAAATTTCACTGTAAAGCTTCATTTTAGGGTTGTTTTTTTTTTTTGATTTTCAAATTTTACAACTTTTTCATTTTGTTTCAATCATCAAATACATTTAAATGCAACGAAATTTATTTATTTATTAATTTAAATTTCACTTTTTCTTATTATTTTTGACATAGCCATAAGCTTTTCTTTTAAAAAAAAAAAAAAAAAAAAGGGAATATGTTTATTTTTATCCTAACCAGTTTTCCAAATTCTTTTTATTTATTTATTTGCTGATTTAAATTTCACCTTTTTTAAAATTTATCCGATCAATTTTTATACAATTTTAGCAAATTTTGTTCAAAGATAATCATTGTTCTCATAGACTAAATGAAATGTAGAAGTGAAGAAAGAACGAGTGACTGTTAACATTGTATTCTTTCTTATATTCGTAAATTAAAATCGCATTTAAATCGAATTTCTGGTATTTTAAAGTGAACTATGATCCATAGCTATCGCAATCAATTGATTGATGTCATGTATCAATGAGTGAATTGTTGGAAATTAATTGTTGGTGTAATCTAAATGAAAAAGGATTGATTTTGAAATTAAATTATTGAACGGAACTGTTTGAAAACTAATAAAATTCTCTGGTATAACTTTCTTTTTTTTTCTTTTTTTTTTTTTTCTAAAAAGTATGCTAATTTAACGATATTTTTAAATAAAATTTTCAGCAACATTTAATTTTGAAACTCTTTCTTAAATTTATTACTCTTTTTAGATTTCAAATATATAATGAATGATTTAAAGATAACAATATCGTATATTTTGGTCAATTTTGCGTATAGACTTAAAAATTTGCAAACAAAAATAAACATTATTTATTTCTTTTAGATTAACCTTATAAAATAATCTCTTCTTTTGAATTTTTGTCATAATTTAAGTTTGAATTTGAATAAAATTCCAAAGAAAAAAAAAACAATATTTATATTAATTTACAAGCATTATGATAAATGTTTTGTTTGAATTTTGAACAAAATTTCTAAAAAATCGAAAAAAAGAGATAAAGTTTGTTTCAATCAATGAATGCATCATCATAGCCATTCTTTTAAATTTTGACTGAAATTTCAATTTAAATTTTAATTTGGACATTTTCGATTTTACGAACTACAACACGTAGGCATGATTCCAGTAACTGTCAATATTAATACAGTATCCTTTCAATGCAGTACGTTGCAATATTAATACAGTATTCTTTCAATAATACAGTACTTATCCGGAAAAAAAAGCAGACAAGAAATTTTTGATTTAATGTTACGAAATTTTTTCCAACGAGAACTTAAAACGATGACTCAGTGAATGCAATTTTTCGATTTCTTCTGCTTCATTTTCGCCTATGATCACTTTAATATAAAAATTCAATCAATAAATCTTAATATTTTAATTAATTAATCAATTAATTCATTCATTATTAATAAACATAAGTTTTTTAGCCAATAGTAAATAAAAATTCAATCAATAGTACATTTGTAAATATATGCAAATCATGTGCTGATTATTATTTAAAAAAGAAAAAAAAAATGTTTTAAAAGATTTATCAGATTCAATTGAAATAAATTTGAAATTATATTTGAAATTCCAATGGTTTTTAATTAACTTTTTGATATAATGCAAATAAATTTCAGCAATGCTTTGCAAAATTTTCCATGTATTATTCGATAAATTTCTTGCCATATGCATATTATTACATCATAAATAAATTACACGAAATTATTGAGATAACAATTCATTCAATTTTTCATTATCGTACAAATTTTGAAATGATTATTTCTTGTCAATTTTTATCATTATTTTTAGTTTCACAATATTATTACTTTTTCCCGACTTGCAAATCTCCATAGTCCTCTCTATAAACGTCGAAATTCAATTCTCGAATGATATTTTGTTCGATCATTGATGATCTCAACAAGCAAATCATAACAGGTTTTGATTTCAACTCAGATTCCTTCTTATTACCATCTACATTTTCAAATTTCAAACAGCTATTTCTTCTCGAGAAACTTAATAATTTATCAGAGAATAATCATAATATCTTTTCCTATCATTCTCAAATTATCATTAGTCCAGAGCAACTGATTTTTTTACCCATTCTAAAATTTAACCCCGAATGATTTATAAGATTACGGGTATTCTGATAAAAGTTTTTTCGAGATTATCAAATTTAAACTTAAAGAATTTGCTTTGGATGCAATTAAGATTTCAAAAATAGACTATGAATATTTTGATACGGTTTAGTTGCTCTAACTCTTTCATATCACGATAATTATTTTAATTTTGAAATCATTAATTTATATTATTCATTATTCTAATAAAACAATGTTCTTCAGAACAAAATGAATTAATTTTTAAAATATTTCTCTATTAAATTATGCATTAATTTCAATTTTTTGAAAGCAAATTAATCCAATAATATTGATTAATGAAATGAAATGTAAGAACATCTTTGCTTTTTCAATTCATTAATTATTTGCGCAAATCTTAATTAATGAAGAAAATTGAGCAACTTTTAGTAAACAAAAGAAGTGAATGGAATGGATTGAATCTGGAAAATTATTACCAATGCATTACGAACTTTAAAACAAGTATTAAATTGTATATTATACTTGGGAATTTGCTCGAATAATGATAGTCGAGACAATGATAATTAAGATAGTGATTAGATTTAACAGGGCAGTTGAAATTAAAAGAACAAAGACGAATAATACGAAGAGAAAAGCAAGTCTCAGTTGATTTAAAATTAAAAATAATTAAAAAATTGAAAGAAAAAAATAACAATCAACATAAGAGATTGAGAAAAATTATGGTTGAGAAATAATTAAACGATTAAAAAAAACTTAAACTTGTTTGATGAAAAAATCAAAAAAAAGACCAAATTTAGAAAATTAAAAAATTAAAATATTGAATTAATTTTATTTCTAATTGTAAAAATAATTAAGTTTGAAAAATCATTATATGATTGAGAAAAAAAAATAAATTTATTCATACATCATAATCGATGTTAACGAAAAAAAAAAAATCAATATTAAGAAGGTATTTTTAACATTCATTCTTATATTTATTTTGCTAATTTTTAAGTCAAATTAAAAATTTGACTTTTTTTCTTACCTAAAATTTAACATTTGGTATTTACTTTCCTTTTCCTTCTATCACTAAAATTTTTAAAACTAAAAAATTGAAGTGACGATAATAAAAAAAAAGGAAAGAATTAAAAAATGAAAAAAAAAATTGGCAAAAATCAGGTTGTTTGACTTCTATTGTTTGATTTATAGTGTTGAGAAATTAAAAAAAAAAAAAAAAAAAAAACAAAAGGAAATCAAAAATATATTTTCTAACTATAAGAATTTGCTGATTTTTTTTTTCTTGCTTGCACATTCGAACAAACAGAGATTTAAAATTAGATTGAAAAATATACTAAAAATTCAAAAAATTATTGAATACTTCCATATGACAGATGAAATACTCCTAATTATAAGTCACAGAATTATCCATGCATGGTATAAAAAAAAAAAAACTTAAATTGATTTTTTTAATTTTTTGTTCAAAGCCAACTAAATAGAATTATCATTTTGTTATTAAAAATTTTCTACCGTTCTAATAAATCTTAACAAAGTTAGAAAATAATTAAGCTTTTTGATCAGTGCTTTTATAAATATTCAAAGGCAGTTCTTTTCTTTTTAAGTATTTTTGATTTCTTCAAAAATAGCAAATTAACAGAATAAATTCATTATACACTTATTATCATGATCTGTTCGTTAAAAGATGCGAAATTTCGAATGCAACCACACATTCCTGCCAAAATTGCTAAACGACGAAATTTAACAAATTCTTTCATTTATCTTATCATTGTTAAGTAGTACTAATCACATTTGATTCATTATAATTCAAACAAATATAATTGGATTTGTCATTTCATGCGAATTCATAGCGATCTAGTTTAAACAAATATGCAACGATTGCATGCTTCCTAAATTAATTCAGAATTTAAATCCATAAATAATAAATATTTGTATTTAATAGGATTTAATAATTGATGATATTTATTAATGCTAAAATTTACTGACAAAGATTTGAAGGATTATTTACTGATCATACCATAATTTGACAATTAAGATTTGATTATAAAAAACAAATAATATAATGCTATATATGATTAAAGCTTAACTAAAATTGCATTCATTTATACAATTCTAGTTAAGGTATAATCTGAATATAGCAAGCATATATATTTATGCATATTTAAATAAAATTTTCTATTTTCGATTTAAAAAATTTTTTTTCACAAAATATTGCATAATATTTTTTTTTTTAGTTTTATTTTGAAATATATTGAATTTTTGTCGTATTTAGTGATTGTATTGGTGTCATAAATTTTAAAAGTTTCTTAAAAAAGAGGAAAAAAGAAAATTTTTGTTGCATAAATCTTTTTCAGAATTTTTAGGATTGAAATATTTTTCGGATTGTCTAATGTATTTTTATTTTTGAATCTAGCTTAGGTTAATTATTTTGCTTTATATGTATATTCGAATGAGTAGTAAAACTTTTATTTCTGATTTCATATTTTTGTGAATCCCTTAAAATCCATTTCTGGCAGTTATCATTTTGTTGAAATTTATTAATTTTTATTCATAGCCAATAATTTGATGGATATATTTTGGTTTGAAATCAGATTAATTATTGAATTATGATAATGATTAACGGTTTAATAATCAATAATTGTTTGTACTATTAATAGGTATTGCTTTTTACGGGTATGTTATGATTTCAAGGCTAAACAATTTGTTGAATTATGATATAATTACTAGTCTAATAACCACAATTATTCTACCACAATTGATATACTTATAACAATATATCAAAAATTATTTATTTTTTTAAACTTACTTTGCAGAAATTAAATAATAACAAGAAGTTGTAGATTATTTGTTAAATTTTCGTTAAATTTTTAAAATGAGAGAGAAGTTTCCTGTGGTACAATATCTATTATACAAAATTTGTACTGTAAATTTCACATGAACTAATTAAGGCAAAAAATTAATTGCGTGGAAAAATTCAACATTGATATCGGGACATACAATATGAATATGATAGATAGTAAGAAATAAGTAGTAAATTTTTCCTAAAGAAAAAAAAAAGTTTCAAAAAGAGATATCTCAAAAAAAAAGGGGAAAGTTAAAAATTGTTATGCCATCACCTTAGAACAGAAAAACGAAATTTCAATTAAAATTCCGAAATTCATTCTGAAAGTGATGCTTTTTAATTTCTATAAATTAACGGTTTTATAGAAATTTATTCAAATACTGTACAGTTCTAAGAAATTCTTCTGATTGAAAAATTTAAATTAGCAATAAAGTATAATTAAAAAACCTAGAAATTTTAACTATCTAAAAGTAATAGTTTTAAGAATTAAAAAAAAGGAAAATTTTAAAATGAAATATCAATAAACTTTTATAAATAAAAAAGCATAAATGTTGATTCAATGAATTTCTGTAAGAAAAATTGAATTTTAAATTTTCCTTGTAAAATAATTATTTCAATTTAAAATTTCTTTTTCCTAAGTTATATGAGTGAAAAAAAAAAATCAACTTAAAGCCCATTCGAATGAACTTTTTTCATTTGATGGGAAAAGTTGAAATTAGCGAAAAACCTAAATTAATTTATCAAATTTAACGAAATTATTATTTCATTATCGTAAATTTTTTTTCTCACCTAGTTAAATGGATCAATGAACTGCTAAAATCAGACGTATCAATTAGTTAGGGAATATCTTTAAGTGAAGAATACATTATACCGAAAATAAACTATGTTGCCATATTGTGATTATATAATCATCTTTATGCTTATAAATAGCCTAGCTATCACTTGAACTTGGATGTTATCACTTTGACGAAGCTTATTACGACAGCCGAAACGATTCTGATATCGCAAATTAATCACTTGATTTCGACAAAAGACCAAAGATTAGTCGAACATTCTAGTACTTGATTCCCTCTGAAATTTCCCTCGGGATAGTTGAAATCGAAATGAAGCTGTTATAATCGATAATAGCGAATGATCAGAAGAATTGTGAGACAAAACGTTTTCATTCTGTTCTCAAACTTTCAATGAGTATGACGTCTTGCTTGCTTGAATGACACGTAGACATTGAATGTGTGCTCCACGTACGCCATTTTTGACAACAGAATTGGCGCTATGATGAATCAAATGTTGATTAAAGTATGTCTTTCACTCAAGCGTTATTGATAAAAACTTTTAGGACTAGACTAGTTATGATATATTTATGTTAGGAATACCAAGATTTCAATAATTTGTTATCATTTAATTTTGATAGAAGTTTTTGAACTACTCCAATAAATGAATTGAATTTGAAAAAAAAATTACCTTTTTTCATGAAAATTGAAACAAAAGCGGGACGAATTATAGAAATTCGTAAATTATTCAAATAAATGGAAAATACGCAGATTAAACAGATAGGGCAGTTTTATCTATAAATTACAGTTGAATGTAGACAGTTAAGCTCTCAATAATCTGATCAAAATCAAATATTTAATTTGATGAAAATTTTTTGATAAAATTAAATCAAACTTAATATTTTGCTACTATCACAATATTATTAATCTTATTTATTCTTATTCTTGTTATTGTCATTATTATTAATTATTATCACTTTTAGTACTATTGTTGCATTAACTATGTAGGAATTCTTATATAAAATCAAATATTTCACTCTGTCGTAATATTATTAATTATTATTTATTATTGTAATTGGCATACTGCTATTACTTCTTTATTAATATTATTAATCATTAATATCATTGCATGTAGGAATGCTTATTAGTTTCAAGTTTAGTAGGAATGCTTATTAGTTTCAAGTTTAGTATATATAAATTAAAAATAATTGATGATAAAAAATATATAACAATAATTTAAATTTGGGACGAAATTTTGAAAAAATATTCTGAATTGAATAATTACTTTATTTATTCAGTTATCAATTTTATTTTTAAAAATGACAATTTATATGATCCATTATCAGATTAAATTACTTATGCTGTATATTTTTCTCGTACTTTATTACAGTATAAATTTTTCTTTTTTTATTCCTGTGTAAAATTGCTAATAATTTTTAAATTTTTGATGAAATCTTTCTTGTGACAATAGTTAAAAAATATTGTTAAGATATAATTTCCTGAAAGTATTCCAGTATGTTTCAACAGTAAATATCATTTGCTATTAATCGATAATCAATCAGAGAAGAACCATTTCTAATGAGCTATCCATTTAGAAAGATAAATAAGTGTTGATCAATTCAAGTGACGATAAATTAATTGCAAAAATAATTAATATAAAGGCAAGAAAAAAATTTTTCTTTCGACATTGAATTGCATTTGAAACACAAACATTTTATTGAAATATTTTTCATTCAAAACTGCATGGCATTATTAATCAGAATGATAATTTCCTTTTTCTCATTTTTCCAGTCAAATGCTCTAAATGAAAATTGTGTTTCATAACGAGTGATAATAATTGTAAAAATTTCATTATTCAAAAATAAAAAAATATGTAAAACAAAATACGGTGAAAAAATTTAAGAAAAAAAAAAGTATGATAATAAGCAAATAACGAAACTAACAACGAAACAATTAATGGCATATATATATATATATATATTTTCATAGAAATTAAGAAAAAAAAAAAAAAGAAGGAAGGGAAGAAAATGAAACATATAGACTTTAAAAGGAGAAGAAATTTTAAATCAAAATGAAAATTATTTATGCAAGTTTCACATCAATTCCCATCAGAAAGCATGCAATTGTATTTTGTGCCATACGTCGTCGTAGCAATGCTTTCCCGAAATCGGAAATATATGATTCTTTGCTATTCTGTTCGAGATCCATCAAATAGACAGTTACAAACATTGAAATCTAGAAATTAAATTGAAGTTAAATAAATAAATTAAGTAATAATTTAAGGGTTATTTCATTTTTTTAAATCTATTCTTTTTCTGATTAAAATGGAAATAATTAATCTTTAGGTGCTTAACCTTCAAAAATAGTTTTAATTTCGATTTCCTCATCTTTTTTTACATTGTCTAATCAAATTTTACAAATCAATTTCTCTTTTTCTTAGCTACTTTTATTCCGGCAGATTTGTTTCTCTTTTTTGCATATGTTTGTTGACCAATTGTAAAAATCAAATAATCTTGTTTTTTCTTGTAAAATTTTTGCTTTTTTACTGATACTATCATTTATAACAAATGATAATAATAAAAATGATAATAATAGAGCTTTTATGATATATAATAGTAAAAATTTGTACGAACTAAATTATATTGTTAATTATACTCAGCAATAAATTTTTCAAATATGTTGATGTGCTTAAATTCAAAAACTTTCTCACAAAATATAGGCTTTTTTAGCAATAACAAATATAATTTGAAAAAAAAAAAAATTGATCAGTAATTTCTGACCTTTTAATTTGCATGATTCGTTTGAGATAATTTAACTACTTTTATGATCATAATTATCGTTTATATAATTTAATTTTATAGTATAATTATGCTTCCTTACAACGATTGAATTATTTTAATACTGTCAGTGAAAATAATATATTCATAATTAAGTAATGAAAATAAAAAAATTCGCAGAAATCATCGCATTTTTTCTTGTAATTTTATTCAATTTTAAAATTGAAAATAAAAAATTCGATACCGGTCGTTTATCGATGATATTTTTCTCAATTTCTGGTGGTATATAATGTTTTACATCATCCATTTCAGGTGTACACATTTCTGTTTCAATATCATAAAAACCTGGTTTCATTGTCTAAAATGTTGTTAATCAAACAAAATTAAAGAAAAACAAAATTTTCGAACTTTTAAAATCAATCAACTATTTAAATCTATAATTTGAGAAACAAGAATGAAACAGAAAAATGTGAGTTAAAATATTTTAGGAATATGCCAAACTTTTTGCAACTACCACCATGGAGTCCTAAAAATTAATTCTTACTCGATATAGTTACTTATCTACTCGGCAAAAAATAAAAAATAAAAAATAGCTTCTTTTTGTTTATATTAGAAATTGCATTAAACTTAAAAATTGTCGCAACAGGAAAAATTTTAGCAAATTTTACGAAAAAAAAAAAAATTTCTGCAAACAAAATTTTTGAAAAAAAAAAAACAAAAATTTTTGCCTATATATAATAAAATTATTAATTGATGAAAATTTATTAATTAACGCAATTTCATTTGCAAATTTTTTATATGTCTATTGTCTTAATCTATTGCTATTAATTTATAATAATTTATTATTTATTTTCGATAAATGTTCAGATAAAAATGAAATTAAATTTAAAAAATGAAGAAAAATTAGCAGTCCCCATCTTTTTTTTTGTCAACTTTGCAGCCCGATTTCAATTTTGAGCCGGTCAATGAAATTCCACCAAATTTTTTCGCAATTACATGATGAAGTTACTCGAATATACTAGTTTATATGTCACAAAGAAAAAAAATATTATAAAATAAATAATTAAATATGAAGAAATAATTTGCTCGGTGGCATCGCTCAAATAATTTTATGATATATTTAACAAATCAAAATACATTCTTTTTTTTGTCGCAAAAAAAATTAGACATTATTTTAATAGAAAAGTAATATTAGCAATTATTTTATGAAACGATGATAAATGTTATTAATTGATAATCTCTAGAATTTGTTGTGAATAATTAGATCTGTAGAATTTACGGCATTTCTCATAAATTAATGATGTTTTTTCAGGTAGCAAACATTATCGGTTGCATACTGTATGGGAAAGAATTTGACGGTACATACTGTATGAGAAATAATTTGAATACGGTACATCAATATTAGAATTTTTTGGCTGTTAATGAGATTAGAAAAATATTGAAGATAAAATTCTAAATTTTCATCTATTTGAAATTCCATTTTATTTTTTGATATCATATCTACATCTCAAATATAATCATTATTTTAAGAGGAAAATAGATTTATTAGGAATTGATTATTAGCATTAAATTGATGCATTGATAGTTGTGAAATCGATCGTTCTTGTATTTTATTAGAAAAAACAAATTTTATATAGTAAATTGGATGATTTACTCTTAGTTGCTATAGATGCAGGAAATTTTGAGGAAATTGAATCGAAGAGGATTAAATGAATGCAAATAAATTCGGTAAATTATTAGTTCATTGAAAAGGTGACATTTTTCATGCACTAAATAATTGCGAAATTTGTTAAGTTTAAAATATTTTGTTACATAAAAAAAAGGTCTATTTAATTTTGTTTGTTTAAATATTGAAAATTTTCAGCTTTCTCAAGAACCATTGCAAAAAATAAATTTCATATTTAAAAATTTATAACACTTGATTAAAAGGAGGAATTTAAAGATTTTGAATTTATGTTCTCCTAATTTCACTTTGTAATAGAATTTAGAATTACACCACAAAAGCTAATTTTTAAACTTAATTTGATTATTTTCGAAAATCATAAATTACCAATCCTCATCTTTTAGCTTACTGTTTTATATGAAATAGGAGCTAGCATCAGTTTATCTAGGTAGGTCAATCACCAAAACATATCATTTTATTTTATCAGTAAAAAATTCCATAAAGTATTAATTATTATGAGTATTTCATATCCATATTTTCTAGCCTTTCAACATTACTGAAATTATCTTCTTAATTAATGTTGCAAGTTTTTGCTATCATTATTTTCTTTAATTTGAGCAGTTATTTAAAGTTATTATTAATTTCTTAGCTGTTTGATTAAAAATATCGAGAAAAAAGAATAACGATATCTTTCTTCAATTTTTATAATTAATCTCATTCTAATATCAGCAAAAAAGAGACTTTGATAGATCGTGATAATTCGAATTCATTGTTTCTCGTTATCATTCAAATCAATTATTAGGTTATCAAAGCTGTGATAATTATGATAAGTATGATGAAAAGCATTAATGCCGTTGTGATAAAAATTTCATCAAGTTTAACATACGAACTAGTAACATGCTACATAAATTTCAATTGAAAGACTATTTTTAAAACAAATACTATTAATTAATTTTTAAATCAAACAAATTCACTATTAAATTTATTTTCAGCCAATTAATGGTAGTGATTAAATAGTAGTAAGAAGAATTATTAATGAAAAATTTTCATGAATTGGAAAAAAAATTTTTGATTATTTTACACAATATTTCACGAAAATAAATATTATCACCGTATTATGTATTTGTCATATTTATTAAATACATATCATAAATCGAATACTTAATGGGATGAAAATATTCCTTTAATAATTTCATAATTGTGATTTTTTCATATTGAAATGAATGAATTTTAGATAATTTCTTCAATTAGAAGACTATTCTTAAAACATATATTATTAATTATTGAATGAAATATAGTTTTAGAAGAATCATTTCAACGAATTGCAATGAAATAAGCAGCGAAATGAAAAATAATTTACTCTTTTTTTTGTTGTGTGCTAATAAAATTTGTAAATTTTTCCTTTCCACATTTAAAAAATAAAATTTGTAAATTTTTCCTTTATACATTTAAAATGCTAGCAGTTCAAATTTTACCAATAATTAAACATTTTAATACCGGAAATGAATTATGAATGATATAATTTAAATGTCAATTATTTGAATTGACAATATTATATCATATATATATATATTTTATACATTTATAATGGTATACATATATAATTACTTTAAAATTGCTGATTTAACCAATTTTTAATTATTAAGATAAAATTTTCCTTCGAAATAACTCAAAGTAATTAAAATTTGTTCATTAAAAAAATATTAAAAATTGCTCATCATTTTCATTAGTTAGGATGAAATTAAAACAAGTAATCTTGACAATTGGTGATTAAATTAAGTTCAAATAGGCACTGATAATTTTGGATAAATAAAACATCCTGAAAAATGTTAGAACATCTGATCAACATATCTAATTTGATTATTCAATTACGAAATATTCATTATTATACTCATTCCCATTAATTTTTTCTTCTTTGCATAAAAATGTTAGAATGCAAATTTGGTGAAAGTTAACTATAATATATTGCCAACTTTTTCAATCATTAATTAAATAATTGGATGATTAGGAAAAAGAAAATGAAAAAATTTACACACCTCACATTGACAATCATTATCAATTGATTTTTCGAGCATTCCTCGTTGTGTAACAGCAAAATGCGTCGTTTGATTTCGCATTTGTTTGCAAAAATCGCAAAAAATACTGCAAATATTTTTAGCATAGCATTGCAGATTAGTAATTAATAAAAATCCTGCTAAAATAATAGAAATATATCGTAAAATATTATGCTTAATATTATCAATTCAAATTAGTAAATATTTTATTTATTGTTTTACTTTTTTTATTTTCAACTATTATCATCTTATTTAATCAATGCAATAATTTTATTTGATATTTGATCAATCATTTCATAAATCTTTGTTTTTATTTGCAATATAAATTTATCAAAAATTAATATTATTGAATTTTTTGTGCTTTTTTTTTTTTGAAATGATAATATAATTTTGAAGCATTAAAATATTAAATGAATATTGTCAATCAGATGAATACAAATTCTTTTTTCTATCAGAAGAAAATTGATTTATTTATCTTTTTTTTTTTTAAAATGAAAGTAGAAAAAAATTAAAAATTAAATTAATTACCAGGTATTATCTAATTTTGCACATGGACATTGATTAATTTTATTGTTAATTTTTTCAGAACATGGCAATGCCGGATAAGATGGATCCGGTATACCACCAATTCGCATTTCGATTTCCGCAATTAAATTTTTCACTGGTCGTGTAATTTCCACACCAAGTGCTTTAATTTTGATGCATCCCGGAATAGTGGGATTTTTGGGTGTTAATTTGACTTGATCCGGATTAAATCGAATTTTTGGCCGATATTTCATCGGATCAATACTTCTCCTTGCCAGATATGCTGAAATTTTGATCAAAATTAGCAAAAAATCATTAATTCTCATGAAAAAACCAAAAAAAAAAAAAAAAAAAAGAAAGTGTATTATTTGTTAATTTCATTATAATGTGCTATATTTCAGGAAAATTTATCATAATTTTAAATTAATGAAAAAATTCATCTAAACTAAATTTTATGGAAATTCGTTTTTTACTCTTACATTTAATTTGAATTATTTTGAATCATAAAGAATTTTGATTAAAATTATCTAGCAAATTAATTGACATATTTTCAAAAAAATCTTCAATGTTGATTTGAAATATATAATTTTAAGGTTGATAGTTTTGGATTAGAATATATAACTAAAAGATGAATATTTTTTATTTTATTTTAAAAAAATTATCAAATAATGTCAATTATCTTATCAATGAATAAGAGATAAAATTGAACATTCTAAATTAAAATTTCAAAATTTCTTCATTTCTCTACAGAGGTCAAATTTTAAGTAGGAATTAATTCATCATTTTTGGTCGTTCACTAAAATAAGCATATCTAATGCATATTTTATTAAATTGAAATTTTAGTAGAGCTCAGTAGAATAATAATTAGTACAAATTCTGCATGCTTTATTTGATTTCACATTTAAAATTATTTTTGGAGAATTTTGACATCTAAATCAGACCTACTTATTTACAATCCTAATTACTAGCTTAATTAATGAAATAAATTAAACCCGATGGAAAGATGAAAATTCGCAACCTGCAATTTTTTTTTTTTTAATGAAAAGACGATGAGAAAAAATAGAAAATTTTAATTTCATCTATATTGTTGTTTTAATATAAAATAGCAAAGAGAAATATGACAATATTATTATGAAAGGATCAAAATTAGAAAAAAGTTTTGCAAAGAAATATAAATTTATATTTTCAATTTTACAAAAAGAAAAAAAACGAAAAAAACGTAAAGATTGTTAGAATAATGAATATTAAAAAAAAATTAAAAATTAGACCATGCTGATTTTGCAATAAAAATATGGCCTAACTTAAGCTAAAAATAATAATATTGAAACTAGTCGAATAGGAATAAATAAAAACTGAAATGAAAAAATAGTGGATGAAATTTTTGAAAGATATGCAAATAAGATCTTTTAAACAAATTATTATTTTCATTTCATAATAAATAATGTGAATTGTTGCAATTACAGAATATTCAAATTAAAAAATGAGATAATATAATTTGCCTAATAATAGTAAACTTAATTAATAATATTTAAATATTAAATTCAAAATTTAAATATGAAATTCAAATATATCTTAAAAAAAGGAAAAAAAAACAATTCGAAATTCGGAAATATTTGTATTTATTACAAATAGTATAAGTTAAAATTTTCTTCATTTATTAAAAGTAATTCTTGTATTGACGAAAATTTTTATTTACCACAAGTAAATTGTTATTCCAATTTTTTTGATTAGCACAAAAAAAAAAAAAAAATTGCAATTAAAATGGTGCAAGAATGAAATATTTTAACTAGGTGGTATGATTATTTCAAACTTTCATTCAAATTCCTGTTTCTCGATTATATTGCTGTTTTTTCGTCGGTTTTTTAAACTTGTTTTGATTTCAAAAAAAAAAAAAAAAAAAAAAAAAAAAAAATCGTATGATAAAGTAGAATGATATTAAAAATGATGACTAGTTAAATGTCATCATTCCAATTACACTGCAAAAACAAAAAAAAAAAAAGTCGCAGCTTTTTTTTTTTTTTTGCAAATTATTTGCTGTCTTATAATAATAATATTTGCAAGTTTAATTTTTCTTCCTTTCTTTGATCATTTTTTTATATTTCTCATAAATATGCATATTTTCGAAAATAATTGTTCAAAACGAATGATACGAGAAAGTAATCATTTATTTGAGAAGTAACATTTAAAATATTTAGCGGATTAAAAAAAGAAAAAATTTCGCATCTTTCACATTTTCAATAATCTTTATTTTTTGATTATAAATCAAAAATCTGATTGAAATCATATTTGAAGATTTTTTAATTATTTAAATGTGTTATTATAAGTATAAACTTTGAAAATTACTCTCTCTTTCTTAAGTTTCTTATTTCTCAATTATATTATGCAAAATTTGCTTGCAAATAACATAACTTCTAGATAATAAATCAAAAAAAAGACTTAAGTAGTAAATTTATACAATGATATTCAATTCATTCATTCTTTTTCAATTATTGATTAATTCATCTAAAAAAAAAAAAAAGAAAAAAAAGAAAAAAAAGAAAAGAAGAACATGAAAAGAATTAAATGCAAAGGAAACAAGAAAAAAAAACTTTTTTTTTTTTTTTGAGAAAAACAAAACTCTCTCGTTCTATTTTTTTTTTTTTACCGTTTTTCGTTACCATTTACACTATTTTTAAAAATGTTAGTGCATTTTAAGTGTTTATTTGAATAATTAGTTATCAAATTTTGAATTTGGTTTGTTTCAACTTTTTTAAATAATTTCGCAATTTTTTTAGCAATTGCGAAATTGCATGACATGTCATATATTTACAATGATAAGTTACATTTCAAATTAACGGTAAGGAATGTGACATAATTGACATGTGTAATGATGAATTCCAAAATTTATAGATTGACACAGAAAAGAATGATAAGTTGACATGGAAAACAATACATCTGATGTAAGTTATCAAAGTTAAAAATGAATCTGATAAAGGTTGATACAAGTAAGAATGATTTTGATAAAGATTGAAATAGATAAGAATGAATTTGGCATGAGTTGATATGGATAAAAATGATCAGGATATATGAAAGAGGGATAAAAAAAAAAAAAAAAAAAAAAGAAAATTCGCTACAATTTATCGAATCTTCTAAAATCTTGTGCTAAAATTAAATTTCATGGATGACTAATTTTACAATCTACAACAAAAAAAAAAAATTTTTTTCTTTCTTTTTTAAATGTTTTAACTTATTTAATAATTCAAAAATTGTTCAGATTTATTAAATTCATATTTATTAAAACAATATTGTACCACTTTTTTTTTTCCGTTGTTGCTCTTGTTATTATTGTTATAACTATATTATTACCAATTTTAATCATTTAATATATTAACAATTTAATAATTCTTTTGAAGAAAAAAAAAGAAAATAAAAAAATTAAATAATTTTAAAATAAAAAAAAAAAAGAAAATTTAAATAAGAAAAAAAAAAATTTTTTTTTTTTTTTTTTTACTCATTTTTACCTGCACCACATGCACCAGAAACACGAACATTAATTTCAGCTCGATCTTGTTGTACATTAGCAATATTATAATGAATATTTTGTAGTAATAATAATCCGATTAAGAATGAATAAGTTGAGGTAAATGGAAAATGATGAAGAAGTATGAGTTGAAGTTGATGCATCAATAAAGGTTAATTGTAAGATGAGCGTGATCAAAAATGTTTGTAGTTGAGTTTTTGGAGCACCACCACAATCACCACTACCATAAAATGATCGGATGATATTGGGTCGATGATAAATGGGTGATGATGGGTGGGACTTTTTATTTGACAAAATCATTTTCTTCTCCCTTTCCTTTCCTTAACAAATTTTATATTATTGCAAGTTTGATAATAATTACACTATCTCCTATCATTTGCCGCAATCATATTCTCTCTTTAAATACAACCACAAAAATGATCCACCTGATAAATTGCTAAGAAAGACAATAATGATAATAATAATAATAATAATAAATAATAATAATAATAATAATAATAATAATAATAATAATAATAATAATAATAATAATAATAATAATAATAATAATAATAGTAATAATAG